>ML285207.1:54903-78575 GCA_005239495.1 Nicotiana undulata
AAAAAAAAAAAAAAGAGGAAAAAAAAAATGAAACAATAAGAACCGCCTAATGAAGAAATAGGGTAAAAGTAAACAGACAGAAATCAAAAAATGAGTTAGTCTATGTCAGCCTATGTGTATAAAGAGGGTACCCTCTTAGAAACAAGAAAAGAGGGGACACACGAAAAAATGAAACAATCCAATGCCTGGCTAAGTATAAGTCTCGTGGACCTATATCCTTCAACTATTAAAGTGAGTGTTGCACATTTCGGTTATTATTCAGTTAGTTAACAAAGAATGCTCCAGAAAAGGAAAAAAAGAATATCTACACTACAGACAAAAGATAGCTATAAAAGAGAATAAAGGCAATAGCTTACTTATCTCTTATAACTGACTTACAGCCCAATTGGACACCTCTGCTTGCTTAAAATTTAGGAATATTTACCTTGTTCCCTCATCCTTGCAGTTCTTTCTCTATAAGAACTTCTTGTCCTTGATCTTGTACTTCTCCCTCTCCATTTTAAAAAGTAAAATCTTCTTTTATATTAAAAATTGAAAACGGGAAAGAGAAAAATAATGCTAATGCATAATCAGTACAGGTACCGTTTTCTTCTTCCCAATTTTGGATTTTTCTTGCATCAAATGTAACTCTGCTGCACTTGGTGCAGTAAACTACCAGATCTCCCTTCTATTCCATTTATGGCTTATTTAGTCTGTCAAACGTAGAATTATGTGCACCTCTTGGAAAATATAGATCTTTGAATCTACCTGCTAAGTGCTATATAACATGGATGCATTAAAAGAGGACTTCATTAAGCTTACCTATCTCGACGAACATTGTTGGTTTAGTTGTCACGGGTCCATGATGAGTAGCTTCAAAAGTAATCTATACCAGCCAGGAAAAAATAGTATTACACTCCATATTACATATCAAGTAGAGGGAAACAAAAATAAAGAAGACATTTAAAGAGAATTGCCAGGATTATCTAGAAAACGAATGTTTTCTTTTGACAAGCCACAAAAGATTGATCATAGAGCTGGCATAGAAAAGAGCCATACTTCAAATTCGGGAACGAGATTATGGGACTCAGCAATTTTATTCAAAAGAGTCATCCATGGCCCCATCCTTGGATTTGGTGGTGCTGCCCACCCTGGCCTCCCTCCTTGTGGTGGAACATCCCCCTCTTTCAAATGTGGCACCCCTGACCAACATTAAACATAATTAGGACCTCATTAAGGTGTCTGCAAACATATAAGTTCCATAGATAAAATATACCATTCTCTCTCCCAATTTATAAACACTCTTTCCATGTTAAGACGCTTCGTAGTGTTTGACAATCATCCCAAATAATGATTTTACAAGTTTTCAGAATTCAAATTCATATAAATATACTCATACGACATCAACTTATATGAAACTCTCTTCCATTTTGGGATGTTCAAAATGATTGACACCAACAACAACAACAACCCCTTTATAATCCCACGTGTGGGGTCTGGTACGCGGACCTTACAAATAATACCCTTTTATCACATATTATTAAAAACTCAAATTTATTTTAAAATTTAAATTCGAACTTCGATGTGGTGTTATATCTATCAAAGTAACTTTTCAATCATTATTCTAATTCTTTCTTCCATATCACTAATGAAATATACATTCAAATTGACATCTTAAACATTACTGTTATAAACAATGAAACTCCGAGGTATTATTATATAGTAAAATTAATATTAAACTTAAAATTTATTTAATTATAATCCTATAATATTGCTTCCATAATAGAATGCATAAGTCCCTTTTTCTACATATTTCTCAACTCCTGCTCATCTAGTACTAAAATGTTGTTGTCAACCCCTCTGATACTCAAAAACATCACAACAAACACTATGTTACATCCTATAAAGTACTAATAAAAAAAATAGTTTCCCAAGGTAAAACATTTTCAGCATAAACTGATTTCCTTTGAAAATATTTTCCTCCAAACAAATTAACTCTAATATCTACACCCGCTTGCCGCACTTGGACTAACCATATAGTATACTTCGTACCTCCCATCAGCACAAGAGATAACTATGTTTCACCAAATTTTAGACGCACGAGAAGAAATCACCTAACCTTTTTTGCTTCTACTATAATTTGAATTCTAGTCTCTCATGGTCCATTCCAACATCCAGCTGCGGAGGCAGGATCTCCGCGAAGGGGGGTCAACAAAAAAAGTCAAAAATGATTGTAACCGGAGGTAATTGAACCTATGATCTTAGGAAGGTTTTGTTGGGATTTTAAAGTAATTAATGATATATTAATGCTTAAAATGGGTGAATGGGAAATGGAGGGGAAAATGAAATATTTGAGTAATATTTGAGTTTCCCTCCTTAATTGTCCCACATAGGAAGAGGAAAAGACTTTTGATGGGTATATAAGCAATTGCTCTTCTTCTAGCTAATAAAGAGTTGAGAAGAAAGCAAGCCTCGCGCCGTCGTCGTCGTCGCTCGCTCGGCTCGGCCTCGGCCTCGGCCTCGGCTTCGGCTTCGGCTTCGGCTTCGGCTTCGGCTTCGGATTCGGATTCGGATTCGGATTCGGATTTGGATTTGGATTTGGATTTGGTCAAATGATCGATCGAGAGATTATTTTTTGGACCAAATTTATTTGTTAATAGTAAATATTAACAGAAATGTTATTAAATATTTGTTTTAATAACAAAATATTAATATTAAAATAAATATTAATATTAAATCCATTTCAGTTATTATCCAGAATTTAGTTTTCTGTTTTGTAACAGAAAATTAACTACCCTTCAATTTTCCCTCTTTATTATTGAGTAAATAGCCAATTATGTCATGGCATTTACTTTATGGGCGTTTTTGCAAAAACAGCCATTATGAAGAGTTGCACCTCTTCAGATTTCAGCCCAACTTTGGCTATAAATACAAGTCCATTCTCTCAGATTTTACATACTAATTTCTGAGTTCTCCTCCTTCTTTCTGCATACTTTCATCTTCAAAGAAAGCAAGTAAGTGTGATTTGCTACCGAACTTTGAGTTCGCTGAAACACTGGGGTTTGAAGTACCACTACACCAGTGTGAAATTCGTTCTATCCTGGGAGGAAATAATCCATAACCTTGGGTACTAGGAGGGGATTAAATTCCTTAAGGAAACACTGTGAATTCAGTGGGCTCGGATTAAGTTTCCATTACGTTTACATTTCTGTTTATGTTATTTTATTATTTCCAGAATTGTTTTACAAATACAGATTTCTAACAGGTTTTAAACCCCCTTGACCACTAGGTTACACCTTTGGGTTGTGTTAACGGGGTTCAAAACTTAATATATAGAGGGGGAAAAAAGATTTTTTCTTATATATACAGTGTAACTTTTCGGTTCCGACCACCCTAAATCCGCCCCAGCCAACATCATTGACTGCTAGACCAAATCCTGAGTGTTAAATACTTTCTTTCATTACCTTTAATAATAATATAATACAAAAGGACAATTAATATCAAACTCCTTATACAATCAAACATGGGTCATATAAAATGAGACAAAGAGAGTGTACTACTCATACCAATAGGATGGATGGTGAGAGCGGGGCGGTTAGAGACAGCAGTGTGTTTACTAAGGAAGATAACCTCGTCGACAGGCTGACCAGTAGCGTTCTCCCAACGCTGATCCAAATCATCTTCTTCCACAATGCCTTTATCATGTTCTAACAACCTGACATCTCCATTGCTGTAACTTCTGATGCCTTGATCTAAGGTGGGTCCCGATTGCCACCCTGGCATAGCTAACAGCTCCTTTGCGGGGCCCATCGATGCTGGATCCGTCGTCGTTGCCACCACTAGCTTCACCATTTTCTCCGCCAGTTTTCTCAGCTCGAATTTTTAGTGCTATACAGTTTGGCGTTAAAAGATCCAACGGTGGTGCTGCCGCCACATCGGCAGTAGTTAGGCTCTTTTGTTTAAAGAAACGTTATTTTTGTCCCAGAAAAATAAATTATTTAATTTTTAGGGAAAATTTTGGATAGAAACTCCTCAAACTTTTCTATTATACAGGAGAAAAAAGAGGAGGTTGATCAAGGGCATAATGGTCATCGCAAATATATTAGTACATTATTTACTTCTATACTAGGTTTAAAAATTTGATTGGGGTTCTTAATATTAGGAAAAACCAAAACTAACATGGACATAAGTTATTAAATTTTTTAGGTAGATTTCACAATTTATTCAACCGTCACTATCTTTGTTAAATGCATTACTTGATTGTTATTATTTTTTTTTTTAATTCAACTAGAAAAATTATCTTTTTGATAATTTTATAATTCAAATGTTCATCTGATTAAAAATACTAAGGTCACATACATTTATATATGACAATTCTTTTATTTTCTTAAGAAATATTATTTCATTTATTTTATTTATTAACTATTCCAGGTAAAGAAAATTTCATTAAAAAAGAATTAGTGATAATGTATGTTGATTTACATTTAAATGTTATTATATCATTATCAATTGATATCTTTTTATACAAAGTTCTCACTAAATTGCACTTTTAATTGAAATACTATATAAAATTCAGAAAAAAATATTTAACAATAAAATATAATTTCAAGTCCCCTTTTTTATTATAAAATATTAAAATTTTGTTTAAATTGTATAATAAGTATCCACTCTCTAAAATATGAATTGAGAATATATGAAGTAAAAATTAAGACAATTAGTTTACGGAAATTTTTCTTTTAAAAATTATTATATATTAGGAAGTATGAGAAGTATCGTCATACAGGATTATACTTATCCCTCTATGATGGAAGTTAGTTGAGTACATACTCTATTCAATAAGAATTCAACATATATAAATTTCAAAATACATAAATATAAAATTAATTATTTTTAAATAAACTCAACAAATACTACTATTGTGATGAAACTTGCGTTATACCCTAAATAGTATCTCAATCATATCAAATAAAACTAGAAAAAACTACATCAATTATTAAGGTTAATTTGATTAGTATTTAGCGTGATCGAGAGATTAATTTATTTTTAGTATTATATCATTCAACTAGAACAAAATACAAATTTTCTTGTTAAAATTCTTAATAATTAAAAATCACGATTATTTCAAAGGACCAAAAATACCTTTTTATCAACTATTTGGCAATAATATTAATATGTTTTATTATTCAAATTTTGATTAGTATAAAAAGAAAAGAGTAATGCATTAACACAACTGAAAATACTAAAAGAATAAAATTATATATCATTCAATTTAATCAATCAGAAAAATACATGACGACTTATTTTTCAACTGACTTTTTAATTATTATTTTATAGTAATTAATTTAAGGCTTAGTAGTGCAAAAAAAAATTAAAATAGAAAAATGTAGACCCTATATAGAAATAATTTAACTTCTACTTGAATTAATATCTAATCATATTTAATAAAGCATTAAACTTTGACAAGTATTTCAAAATGATTGGTATAGTAATACAATTTAAAAATTAAATGCACATAATACAAAAGATAAATAACATTACATGTAATCGTGGTTCTATACGTTATTACACAAAAGCTTATTCTCTTTCTTCTTTCCCTAAAGACATAAAAAATATAATTAATAATAGACCAAAAAATATTAAAAGAAAGAAAACAAAAATAAAAAAATAAAAAAAAACAATTGGGGTTCATCATCTAGTTTTAAATAGAAGTCACGAATTCAAAACTACACAAGAGTAGCCAAATTAAGACGGGAAGACTGACGTGATAACCACTACACCACACCAACCAGTTGATATTTCCTTCTGTCCAAAACAAATATTCTTTTAGCTTTTTTTTATGGTCCAAAATAAGTAATTTTTATAAATTTCAAGAATAAATTAATTATTTTTCTCCTGTATTATACTTGAAGTAAATAGTATTGGAGTACGCGTTAGAAATATTTATGTGAGATAGTAAAAATTAATATGGTCAATTTCATTGCTAATTAATGTTAAAAGAAAAATTTCTTAATTTGTGTGAAAATATCCAAAAAGTCACTTATTTTTAAGAAATACCTTAATCCATGCCGTTTTTTATTGTCCGCCGTAAATGATCAACGGTTGTGCTGGTGCCACATTGGCAGTAGTTAGGCTCTCTTTGGTTAAAGAGACGTAACATAAATTATTTTGATGGGAAAGGCCCAAATTTACCACTCTATTCTAGGACATTGTCTATATTTAATATCCGTTATCTTATTCGGGGAATTTGCAGTCGTACCTTATATTTGTGTCACCTTTTAATATATACTCTATTTTTAAAAGTTATTGATTCGGTAACCAGCTGACAAAAAATCCGTAATAATATGACATTACACCCCTGACAAATCGCGTGATCTGCAACCTCATTCGTGAAAAAAGATCTCATCCTCTCCTCTCAGCAGCTTTATCACAACTTGTCCAGGTTCTTCTTCAAAATCACACTTGCATGAAGTTGTTTCACCTTAAAGCTAAAACTTCATGCTAATGTAGCATGAAGTTGTTTTATGTTGAAGATATAACTTCATGCTAATATAGCATGAAGTTGTTTCATATTGAAGCTAAAATTTCATGCTAATGTATGTTAAAGTTATTTATCCTGCAGTCTACAGTTTTATCATGAGTTTTATCTGAAACTTCAGTCTAAACTTGTTGAAGTTATTTAGTTCATTTGCTAAAACTTCAGTTTAAACATGTTGAAGTTATTTAGTAAAATTTTAGACTAAACATGCTTAAACTTTTTAATTCATTTGCTAAAACTTCAGACCAAACATGCTTAAGTTTTTGTCTTGCAGTATGTAATTTTTTAATGAGTTTTTGCTAATTGTTTAGCTTGAAAATGGTAATAAAAATTATATTTGATTTTGTGGTTCTAAAAATATGTGATTTATTTTAATACTAGTTGTTAGGCAATAGATGCTAAATGTAGATAAGGAAAATAAGATATGCAAACCGAGATTGCTAAAGGCAAGGCCCGAGCTGGCTGGAAGAGAAGCTCGAGATTACTAAAAATGGGACCTCGAGGTCAAGCTATAATGAATGCTAACAATCGACCAACGAAGATACAGTGGTATTGGGGCCTCGAGGATGGCCCTTTATGATCAATAATGAGCAATAAATGAAGAATAATTAATGAACACAATAAATCTATAGAGCAGTCGGTGAGCACGTTTAGGTAAAAGAGCAGAGAATGTTCTTGTTGTATTGAATATTAATCTTATGTTACAAAATGACAAGGGTCCCCTTTATATAGGAGAGGGAATCCCAACATAGTACATGTATAATTATGACAAGGTAATTCTACTGGTACAGCTATTAATGACTTAGTACGGACTTGTACTACTCTTGCAGACTTGGTCAGCCCTGATCACGTGCCCTTGAAAATTTCCCGTCTTTCCATGATGGTCATCGATTTGCACTGCTTCGAGGTCAAGCACAGTGAACTTTTGATACGTTCCTTCGAGGGATGCACCTCGGGGTCAGACTCTGAACTTTTCTTGAGTTCCTCGAGGCCGAGCG
Organism: Nicotiana undulata; assembly: GCA_005239495.1. Classification (NCBI taxonomy): domain Eukaryota; kingdom Viridiplantae; phylum Streptophyta; class Magnoliopsida; order Solanales; family Solanaceae; genus Nicotiana; species Nicotiana undulata. Next base: position 62,416 of record ML285207.1, read on the forward strand.
CGGAATGCCATAGTGGCCTCAAAATCGGACTCCCCAATTTTGGTTGTATACAGATAGTCCCCGCGTTTCTTAGAATGGAATGATAAGAAACGGTCTTGAATTCTCGCCTCTTCGATATCCTCATTATGACGTCAGCCACGTGAGATCATTAAATGATGTGACAGAAAGGTCGTACAGAGGTCTTCATCAACACGATTCTCGAGAAGACCACGAACCGCTATTGGTCGTCTTTTTGGCTCCTCTAACATGCTTTGGTGATTCCTATAAATACTTCACTTCCTTTCCTTTTACACTTTTACAGCGTCTTCAAATCCTCACACCTTCATCAACAGCTTTCCGTTTTCCACCTCTCTCTGCGTTCATCAGCTTTCTTTCTTGCTTTGAAATTTCACCACAGACATGGAAAAAACTTCTAAAACGGTTCCTCAGAAAGAGGAAGGACCTACTTCGTCACGCTCGTCTAAGAGAAAAACAAAGGCACCTCCCCGAATAAAGGGTGTATTCCTTGGCCCTTTGAGGCATCCTCCGATTTCAAAATTGATAAACCTCCTTCGATACTGGGGCCGATGCGAGCCCATGTCTCGGTATATAAGTGTAGTAATCGATGTAAAGAAGGTAAAGATAGATTGTCGCTTGGGGGAAGGCGGTATCCCTTCATCGGAAGAAAGCATAACCACGCATAAAGTTGGATTCCTCAGCGTTTATACGTACCTTTTTACCTTAGGGCCCGTAGATTCCTCTTCTCCACCAATAGACCCGGTGATCTCGACTTTTGTCGTCAATATCGAGTGACGCTTGGTCAAATATATCCTTCATTTTGGAGGATTGTCTATATGATTAGATATTTCTCGAACATGGTCTGGGGGATGTCTTTCACCCTCGATCATCTGATCAGATTATATATCCCTCGTATCTATCGAAGGGGCTTAGTCAAGTTGCAGCGTCGATCTGCCAAAGCATTTTTTGCCTGCATCGACGAGGACAAAGACCGGGGATGGATGAGCTGGTTCGTCCGAGTCAGGACCTCGGACCTTATTCCTTTCGAGAATATGCCATTCCCCAAGGAATGGAACATGAGACGTAAGTGTTTCTACACTGAGTATATTTTATCATATGAACGCCATTTGTTTCCCTTTGAAATAATTCCTTTCTTTTTTACTTGATTCTCCCCTGATTGTATAGCCACCGCGTGGTTTCCCGGCGCGGTCAAGGACCTCCCGAGGTGGGTCAAACTCTTAGACTCCGCCTCCCCATATAATAAGCGTGTTTGGCGTGATTTGGCCAAGACGCGATGGCAGGCAAAGAATCACGGTACGCCCTTACCGTTGTTACTTCTAAATTCCTTATAAGCAGGCTTCATGGCGATATGTTTGATATTTTATGCTTGTGTAGGCCTCGGGGAAGCCGTTTCAATGAGAACGCCTCCTTATGGCGAGGAAGAGACTAAAAACCCCTCCAAGGACAAAAAAAGGAAGAAAGAGACGCGGACAGAGTCTCCAAAACCAAAGAAAGATAAGGCTTGAAAGCTTAGGACCGATGCAACAGTCCTAACTTCGGCGGCTGCTGAGAGTCTTCGTGTTAAAGGCGATGATAATGACAGTTGCCCATTGGTTCATAGGGCAAGATGAAGCATTGATGCTTCGGAGGTTGTCGGGCAGAAGACTGCCAAGTTGCAGGTGGCCGATACAGACCCACCTTGTATTGAGGAGACCCTCGAGGAGGGTTTGGATACAGTCCCCGAGCCAACCGTCGGACATGATACAACTTGTGCCGATAAGTCCTTGGTTGGAGAATTCGGAGGAACTAACTCTGAGTTTCTTCGAGGGCGAGAGGAAGCCCCAATAGAGGTTGATGCCATAGGCGATTTTCAATCGGGCCCGTCATTTTCACCAGGGCAGATACGGGATGCCTAGGACAGGGAAGCTCCCGATGTGGGGACCTCTTAGAGAGAGGATGATTTGTTCAAAGATTACTTTATCGGCGTTGAGGAGGATACCGATCTCGATGCCCCCTTCGCTCTCGAGGAGGCTGAGAGGCTCCAAAAAACAGGTGAACCTTTTGACACAGCCTTTGTGTTTTGAGTTTTGACCCTTGTCTCTCTAACTTCTTTCCTTGGCGTTGTAGGTTACGAAGATGTATGACCAGGATTTCTCCAAGCTACAAGATGAGATGACTCATCGTAAGGAGGAGCTCTAGAAAATTATGTCAGAGTTGAATGAGCTGAAGACTTTATCTGCCCGAAAGGAAGATGAATTGATCGACCTTCGGGCAGGCTCGGAGAAGGCGCTCCAAGAGCGGGCCAACTTTATCGAGAAGGTAGTTTGGTATTCATGAGCTTGTCTTTTATCGTCATAACTTGGTGTTCATTACCTTGACTCGCTATTTGCAGATCGAGCAAAAGGATGTCCTGGTGGGGCGGCTTCGGGAAGAAATTGCGACCAAAGGCGCCGAGATCCTCGAGCTGAAGCGTCACACTGGTAGTGTGGCCTAGGAGAGGGATATTCTTCGGGAGGAGCTGGCCTCGACTCAGGGTTTTCTTCGAAGTGCTCAAGAGGAGGCTCGCAAATTTGAGGTTCTTCATGCTGAGTCGGATGTGCACTATCCATGGCCAAGTATGAAGCCCATGCATTTGTATCCTCATACAAAGATGATGTTGTCGCCGCGAATAATCGGGCCATGGAGATATCTGAAGAGGCCGAGCTCAAACTGGCTCGCACCGTTGCTCATGCTCGTTTGGAAGCTCGGAGTTAGACGTTCGAAGAAGTGCATGCCAAGGGTTTCGATCTCTCTGCCGAGATCGAAGAAGCCAAGGCCTTGGAAGAGGAATCGACAGTTCCTACTACTTCAGACGAGGGCTCCGCAAGCGACTCGGGAAGCAGCGGAGATGAAGAATAAGCCATTTTTTCTCTTTTTATTTCTTCTCTTTTGTACATGGGCTCCGCATGGGAGTTTTGTAAATGCTCTTCTGTAAATATATTTTTGGAATGCAAAGGATTCCCTTATTTAATGTCTTCAAAGCTTTCCCTTTAGTGTCTATGTAAAACTTCGAATTTGAATTCAACTCCTTCGAGCTCGATCTCGGAGTGGCAGAGACCCTTGAGGTCGGTCTGTTCTAATTTCAATCGCACACCTTCTTGAAGTCGGATTGGTAAGGGTCGATAACGTCATTATCAAGACATGACCGTGAAGTGACCGAGGTGGTCCCGTCGGTACATTTCCCAAAAAATTCATAATTGCCTTGTTAGAGCTTATTGGCTATCAAAGTAAATGGATAGTCACCGCTCTTCTTATATATATTTGTTTTCTTTTCATTGAAGCCTTTGCTGCTTTGTGCAACTAACTTCCTTTACAGAGTTCCCTTTCTTCCGCCAGTTCTTCCGCCATTTTAGTTTAAAGCTTTCTCCCGAGTTTTCACCTTCTTCTTCTTGTTTCAAAGGAGTCATGGCTGCCATGCCCAAATCCGCTCGCCAGGAAAAGGAAAGTTCCAGCTCTGCTTCTCGCCCGGCTGGTGGTACACCGCCGGTGTTTGGCGAACCAATCTTGAGCTACTTCGTCTCGATGAAAGATTTTACGCTAGAGAGACCTTTCGACGCTTCGGGCCATTGAGAGAATGCATCGAGATTCATTCGATCAATAGAAGAGAGACACCTCGAGGTTGTGAGGAGAAACTGCGGATGGGGAGAAAAGGTGATGTTGCAGATACCCTCTTGAGGAGAAGATATTATGGCCCATGTTGCGCCCCTTTTTTTCCAAAACTCTCTTCGGGGTTGGTCAAGGATTTTTGACATTGTTGGGACAACTCATTTCCTTTTGGGAAGGGGTGGGGTTTGCAAGTTTTGGAAGAGTCTCCACCTAACGAGTTTAAGGTGCGTTAGGGCACCTATTTGGGGGTTCATTTACAAACAAGTTTGATAACCAGAGATAGGGTAAGGGCTTGAAATTATTCCAAGGGAAGGTGTTAGGCACCCCTCAGAATCCACAACTGTGGTTCCCGGCCAAACAACTTTTGTGAATTTGTACAAGTAGAAAATAAGCAATTAATGTTTAAAATAAGTAAAAGGTTTTGAAAAGATTCGCAGTCTAAGCACACATGTGCTACTAAGTTTGAAAATATTTAATGGCCAAGTAGGCTTTTGAAAAGAATTACATTCTAAACATGGATGATGGATGTCATAGGTTATTTGTAATATGGATCACATCAATGAAACACCCGGTATGTCACTCCTTAAAGAGGGGCTACACGTGGTATTAGCGCACCGGTCATCATATCCATATCTACCCTTCCCACCCCGTAAAGGTAATTAAAATGCGTGTTGGTCAACGACCGCTATTGCATGCTGCTACCCGCCCCTTCTTAATAGCCCTGGAGGAGTTTAGGACTTCTATCCTATGAGGGAGGTTCTAGGCAGACCCTCAGGTTTAAAGGTAAAAATACTAGGTGACAAACAAGAACACATAGGACTGCAATTAGGGGGATAAACACACAAACAGAGAAAGGCCCAAGTATACCTCCACAAACAATGCAAATAGGCAGCATGACTCAAACATAGTTAAGGTCCAGCATTTAATTTAGAATCCTAAAGCAGGGTATCTAGGTGATTTTAAAATAACAAAGAAGCAGATTTGTTTCATAACTCAGAGAGGGAGTCTTGATCAGTTTTGCCTACTGATTTTAAACATGTTGATAGTTAAGCAGTACATATAAAGAAGCGGATTTCTAGTTTTTGAACAAATTTAGTACCTAAGGCTTGCCTAGGTGTAAGACAATGTCCAGTTATCAGAGTTATTTATAGAAGTTGTTTGAATTATATTACTAAACACGTTGTCCTAAATGTCCAGATGTCAGGAATTGTTACCAGCTGTGTGAATCTGTTGTTATCAATAATTAAACTAGAGATGCCTCAGCGGATATGAATGCAATCCTAAAGGCATGGCATCTAATGCATAGAGAATGTAGAATGACGTATATGCAGGACCTAAGAAGGATTTTCTAAATGCATAAAGTTACAATGTTCGAACATGCTTTCAGAATATGCATCAGGTATGAGGATGATTTGTTTATTAGCGTTGCATTATCCTAAGGCAGGATTTCTAAGTGTACATGATAGCGTATAACATGATGGCGAAGTACTAGGTATTAGCATGTTTTAACATAGAATTTTATAAGTGATATAAGGATGCATATGCTGAAACATTAAACATGGAACCTAAGATGGCATGATTTTCTAATGCATGTATTGAATATATGAGTCCTACACAGGATTTGTATTGCACAGATAGAAAGTAAAGCCTAGAGCATGATTTCTACCCTTTTAGCATGCATAGTACCCATCCCTTTTCACTACCCATCCCCAAAGAGTTTTTACAATAATTATTACAACCATTTGCACAAATTACATAATTGAAATGAGAAAAGGAAGAAGTTATACTATAGGGAGCCTACTGATAGGCCCAGAATCTCCAGAGTATCTCAATGCCATTGGTTCACAGTCTTTCACATGATCCAGGTGTGTCAAAGTTCCCTAAGGATCTCAAGGGACCCCGGGCAGTGCTCATACCCAGATTCATAACCAAACTTGAGTAAGTGCAGTGTGGAAGAGCCAGCTTTAATGTGTCAGAGTTCGGAGGGAGCTCATAGGGGTACCAAAGCAGTCACGCATTAAAGGGGCAGAACCTAGACTTCTAAGAGTATATGTGAGAGTGCTTGACATAGTTTTGAAAGAATTGATTTGAAAACAGTTTGAAAATGATCAGTCTGAAATCAGTTTTTGAAAGAACAATAGAAGAGTTTACTCTTAGTGAAAACAGTTTGGAAGAAAAGGAATAAGACAGTCAACAGCTCAAGACCAGAACAACATGCATAATTCAAGAAACAGACACAAACAGGGAAAGGGGTATTGGGGACAAGTAAGTCACACAATAGGAACAGATCTGCACACAAGTGAACACCAAGGAAGTATTAAAATACGACATGCTTATAGTCACAATAATAGTCTATCGCAAAGTGTTTATGCCAGGAATTTAGCATATTCAACTTGAGGGATGCCCAAGAGGAGGTGCATGACAAATAGAGTAATTCATAGATTTAGGGGAAAGGGTTCAGGATCACATAGCAACTAAGTGTCATAAATACATGCTTATAATGTTAGGAATCAGGGGTAAGGCAGAATTGTAGTGGAACATATAAGAGAGAGCAATAGACATGCTGAACTAGAGGGGAAAGGGGGAAAGCACATAGACAAACAAACGTGCTAATTGCAGGGTAAACAACAGAACCACAAGTAGAAACATAGTAGAAATAAGAGGAATCAAAATACAAACAGAAACATATTGTTTTGGATGCTGTAAACTTAAACTGAAAACATACCAGTTGAATGAAAGAATGAGTGCAAAGTGGAGAGCATTAAAGTGAAGAGAAGTAAAGCAATAGTGTGTAGAACAATAGAACAGTAGAGCAGTAGCAGTAGAGCAGTAGAGCAACAGATCAGTGTAACTACTCAGTCTTGACTTTCAGCCGACTGAGTAGCAAGTAAACAGTAAGAGAAACAAGAGAGTATGTGTGCGTGTATAGAAGAGAGCTTAGAATAGTGTATTGTTCTTGTGTTGTTCCTGTTATGATAAAGAGAGAGTAGAGTACTTATAGTTTTTAAAACGAGTAGAGAAATAAGGTAAAGAATAACAGTTTAACATAGTTATAGAAACAATACCAAATCAGAATCAATCAAAGGAATGGACTCCCTTTAATTAGGGAGTCATAGTTCAAACGGCATAATCAAAGTTAAATAAGGAAATAATCAACTATGAAACTGATTTTACCCTAATAGGAGTAGTAAAATCATGTAGCGCGTAATAAAGACCCAATACAAAATATCCCAAGCAAGGAAAGTATATGTTAAATAATTGAAAGCATATTTGTGCACATAAATAAGGTATAGTATAACCTTAATTCTGGAAAGTAGTCAAAAGAATCACAAACGAGGCTAAAAATCACAAGGAGTTAGTACTAACTAAGGAAAGTATCACACAAATAAGGAAGTAATTCGAAAATCAGTAAAGGACTCTAAGGAAAAATACACAAAATCATAAACTCAAGGAAAAATATCACAGCTTTACGAAGAAATGCACAGAATCAGTAGAGTATTAGGTAAACAATCGCTAAACGAATAATCAGACTTACTAAACAATAAATAGCACGAAAATCAGAGAAACTCTAAGCAAGTAATCATAGAAACAGTAGAAGATCGAAAACCTTAACAACAAATTAAAGCGATAATCACAAAGAATACATAGATAGTTTCATAAGAAACAAACACACATGAACATATAATCAAAAAAAGCCTAGAAAATTAGGGCTTTTTAGCATAATAACTCAGATAACAAGAAAAGCATAAGAGAATCGTTCAAACAAAGTAGAAATCACTAAGAATCGGAAGAAGAACCATTTTTGAAAGGGGTCAAGAAACCCTAATTTGAAAGTGAGGAAATCGTTTGAAAAACAAAGAGTTTTTTGAGGAAAACATATGAAAATATTAAAAGACACATAGATCCGTCACAAATCTAAAAAGATCGGAGGATTTAAAGCTAAGGTTTCCAGAGAAAACCCAGAAAGGAGAAGAAAACTTAAATATTACCGGCGTTTGGCCGAAAAATGCAAGGATCTTACTTCAACAGCCATAGGAGGCCGAAAAATATGGCATGAGACCGGAGATGGGAGTGAACCGCCTCAGGGTCGCTTGAGAGCCTCCAGCGGTGACACAGGTGTGAAAGATGGAGCCATAAGGTCGAAGAGAGGTGGAAACTTCATGGTTTCCGATGAGGAGGTGGCCGGAGAGGAGAGAGACAGAGCTGAAGGGACGAAGGTTCTAGAGAGAGGTGAGAGGGTTCAGAGAGAGAGACGGTTGAGTGTTACGAGTAAATGGGGAAAATGAAACGGGGGGAGGAGGGGTAGTCTTTAGGAATTAATATGGTAAGTATTGATCTGGGTCGTTGATTTGAATTAATCAACGACTCAGATCAAAGGGGAATTGGGCCGGGTAGGATTTGAAGACTGGGTTGGGTAGTTGGGTTAAAGGGTCCAGATTAATTAGGCTATAATTAAAATTAAAAGTGGCTAAATATTAAATACCCATTAAAAATAGATGAATAATTTATAAAATGGCTAATAATTATAAAAAATGATATTGATGCTAAATAGACTAAATTAAGATGATTAATCAGTATTAAAAATATAAAGTGACTTATTATTGAGTAAAAATAGCACAAAATATATAATTATGCTATAATTGCAAAGTTATTGTAATTATAGCCAAATAATATCAATTTGGCTAATTTGTGAAATAATTAAATCTTAATAGGACCCAAAAATGATATATTAAACCAAGAAATATTTTGAAATCATTTGTATTGCAAATTATAATTAATTATTAGAGATAAAAATACTGGATAAATTAGAGTAAATTAATAAAACTGTGGAAAAATTATAGAAAAATATCAATTGTTATAAAAAATGATTTCGAAGGTATATATGCAAATTAAAAAATAATTTGAGGAAAAATTGGGTATCAACAGCCCACGTAGAGGGGTTTCTGAATGTGTACACGTACCCTTTTACGTTAGGCTCTCTTGACCTGTCAAAGGTATCGAGTCACTTTGGCTCAGATCCATCCGTCCTTCTGGCGGATCATGCTGATGATGAGGTTTTTCACTGGAAAGGTTGAGCTCGCGTTTACTCTTAGCCATCTCATAAGATTGTTTCGGCCTCTGCATTATCGAGGTCTGATCACATTATGACGTCGATCCACCAAGCCCTTTATTGTCAGTGACAACGAGGATCAGGACCGATGATGGATGAGTCGTTTTGTTCGAGTGAGGACTGTTGACATCATTCCTGCGGACTTCTTGCTATTCCCCTAAAAGTGGAACTTCAAACGTCAATATTGGTAGAACGACTTCATTAAGGCCGGGTGTTATAAATACTTTTAAAATTTAGACAAGCCACCTAATGTAGATTTTTCAATTTATTATACTTTGTTTACTAACCGTTGCATTATTTTAATATTTCTTTTTTCAATTAAAAAATAGGTAAATGCCAACTATTTTACGTAGATAATATTCACAGGTAGAGGGGTAAAATTAGAACTTTTCCCTTGTTTGTCCCAGAAAGATAAATTATTTAATTTTTAGGGAAAATTTTGGATATAAAACCCTCAAGTTTTTAAAACAGAAGTTACGAATTCAAAAACACAAGTCGAAAAATTAGTTCGAAACCATACAAGAGTGGCTAAGGCCTCATTTGTTTGCACTTAATGGAGGTCTGAATCTTAATCATTCAGATCTCAGATATTAAGTGCGTTTGTTTTTAAAGTCTGAATCTTAATTATTCAGATCTTAATCATTAAGTGTGTTTGTTTTTTTAACTTCATAATCACTTAATGGGTCTGAATAGGTCTTTATGATTAAGATCTATAACAGAGACTTAATTTCATTAAGATGCTATCACATATTCATTATTAACTGCCGCCGCTGCCTACCATTATCAACAACCACCATGCCACCCCCACCACCTTTACTAAACCACTCCCACCACCTCCACCACCAACACGCCACCATCATCCTCAATCATAGCCGCCACCATTATCGACCATCACCACTCACTATCCCCACCACTCCGATCACCATATATCATTCTCACTCACAATTAACACTCATCCACCTCAACTACCACAACTGACCACCCCATCATCATCAACAACCACAACCAACACTGCCTATTATTATAACCTACCACCACCCACCACCACCTTTCTCTGTCACAACTACTGGCACTACCCGCCATTATTAACTATCACCACCATCCTCAATCATAATATCCACCGCTACCAATCACTACTAGCTACTAGCATGAACCACCATCATCAACCAAAATTACCACCAACCACCGTCTCTGGTCGGCATTCACTCGTTAGCCATCACCACCAACAACTATCATATTTTAAAAAGCTATATATTTTATTGATAGAATATTAGATTAGTTAGTATTTTATTTGAATTTATGTTTATTAATTTTCAAATAAAGATAAATTTTATACATTCAGATGTTAAAAATCAAACAGTCTTAATTATTTTTATTCAGATCTTACTACACATCTTAATATATTCAGATATGTATTCAGATTCAGATGTCTTAATCTTAATACACATCTTGATATTCAGATGTGTATTAAGATTCAGACGTCTTAATCTTAAAAAAAACAAATGAGGCCTAAATTAAAACCGGAATAATTGAAATCTATTTGAGGAAAATAAAAAGGGAAAAAACTGATTCTTTACGAACATAAAAAGAAAAAAGAAAAAAAGAATAGGAATTTTAACAGGAACAGCAAATGGCGACTCACAAGGATTCTTCTTTGTGGGAATTTTTCTGTGGGTATTTTCTGTTTAATTTCAACTCTTAAAAGAAGGTGTTTTTGACTATTGTTTTTAAAAGAAAAATCAAATAGGAATTTAACAGGAACTGCAAAAGGCGGATGACAGGTATTCTGGTACTAGCTTGTAAAAATGTTGATGCCCAGGATCGAACTGGGGACCTTCAGTGTGTAAGACTGACGTGATAACCACTACACCACACCAACTAGTTGATTCCTTACTCCATGTTATATTAAAATGTGGTTTCTTCGACATTTTCCAAGCAGAACTTGTTAAAAAATATAGTTCTCATATTGGAGCTTGAAAGAGTTTTAAGTAAAAAAAAAAATAATAATAATAATAATTTCTTTTAAATGTTCTCATAATTTATCATGTTTAGTGCATAAAGTTTATTTCTATATTTTCTGTTTAATATTTTATAGGTTAAGGAGTAACTATCATTAGTATATATTTTTCGTCAAAACTATTGTCTAAGTATATTTATACTATATTAAAAGCACGAATACCTTTAGCGAACTGTCGTTCGTCTTTTTTACCTTTTAAAAATAGAGCTAACACTGAGTGAAATAGTCATTTGATTATTTTTCTAATATTCAGAAATAATCATTTAATTAATCTCTAATATTTAGGAGTTTGTATAATAAATATTTTCCTTATTTGAACTGTATTAAAAATTCTAACATTTAAAACTTTAATATCATTAATATATTACCTTATATAAATTTTACACTTAAATTATATATAAATAATAAATACAATAAATAAAGGAGATAAGACCATAAAGAAAGAGGAAGTACGTTTGGATTTGGATAATATGAAGTTTCTTTAAATTTCTTTAAAACTTGTATAGGTTTTGATTTCTTTGAAACTCTTCTACATTAGAATATTTAAAAATAAATAGTCCACTAATAATAGTATTCGATATTATATTAGTTTTTAAAGCTTTTAAATTAGCAATTACAATTGTTTGAAAACATAAATTAATAACAAACTCCAAAATTATCAATTATTCTAACAAGATAATTTATGAGATCTTTTAATTTCTCTAGATAGTATTAAAGTTAGCTGAATATAAACGTGTTTCTTGACTGTAATTATGTCCTTTAAAAGGAAATTTGAATAGTAGACTTTATTTATGATATAACGTGATTCTTAAAGTTTTGAAATTTACAATGAATTATCATTTTTTTTTTGTGGATGACTTTTCACCTAATCGACTTTTTACTATCTAAAAAAAAAATTCTTTACTACTATGCTATTTCTCCCGTCTCGGACATAATTCGTATTTGATGCTCTTATCGGATTGGGTGCTTGATTCCTTAGCTGATCTAATGATTTAGATGCGGAATCTGAGCTAATGGCTCACTTCACTACCTTAAGCGGAGCTAACTACATGCCAAAATATACTGCAATCACCCAGACCTTTCTAATACTTAAAACCTCTATATGAAATTTCTTCAGTTGCTTACTCGGCCTAAGCAAGCCTGACCGAACACCCGAAAGAAGTTCTTTCTCCATCGAACGGGAATGGACAAAGAACGAGGAGGCATTCTTCATAGAGAAGAGCCCTGAGAAATTTCACGATAACTGAAGAGGGAATGCAGCATTACTACTTTTATAAGACTAGAGACTTGGAAGGCATTCCCAGTTCGCCATAACACAGTCTTAGGGTCACTACGAGCTGGACTCGTCGTGAAACTCACTTATTCTTAGAGAAATGATGTGTGTTAGCCTTCCCTACCATCGGCCTATCCACTTACATAGCTTATTCTTTATCAACTAAAAATGGTACAAAGGAAAAGACAAAGTTGCTCCCAGATCGACAGGGGGAGAAGAAGAAAGTCTCTTCCCAGCTAAGTCCTATGCTGAGTAGGAAGACTGGCCTCTCTCCTTAGTGGTCTACGATCCCCAATGCCTTACTACTAGCCCTTGGGCTTGCCTTACGCTTTCATTCAAGCTAACTAGACAGGTAGGCAATCCCATCCCCAACGCAGATTCAAGTAAGCCAAGCATGCCTATTCTATATTACACGCATCAGGGCCATTTTCCTAGAAGAGGTTTTTTTCTGTTAGGTTAGCGCTTGCAGGTTCAATCTCTCTTACTAGTATAGAGAAAAGAAGTCTACCTTTCTCTATACTAGAGCATACGGGGAATCAAATCTAAAAATCAATATATGAACAAGAGAGCAGACGGAGTAATAAAAAGTAAATCAATCGAATATCTAGTCCTTCCTTTCTTTCTCCTTCCCCATTTCAGGTTTTAGAAGAGTTAGTTTCGCGCAGGGCACCTTTACTAATTTTCCCCTTTCTTTTATGGCTTGCTGGCTGGATTAGCTAGCTTCAAGGCGCTTATTTGAAACAAAGTACAGAGAGAATTTAAGGTTATCACACTTTATTGTGACGATTTATATACAACCGGAGTATCAGCGTACTTCACGGCTAGCTGAAGCCAGTGCATATAATTCCTTTTCCGAATGAAAGGCGATAGGGGGCGTACCCTAAGGAAGCAAGAAGGGAGGATTTTCTTTACTTTACCGCTAGAACCTTCCTTTCACGAGTGAACCCGGGCACGAGCCTACCTTGGTTGAACCAAAAAAGGGGTACCGACGTACCTACCATTATCATATAGGGAATGAACTGAGTTAGAGGCATATGCTTCCTTTACCGATAGCCGATACCGAACTATCCGAAAGCCCTCTAAAAGGCTCAATAAGAAGGATTGGATGATCTGCGGAATGAGAAACTGCAACAATTGCCTGACCAAAGTCTTATCCTTTCTTTCCCTTTCGACTGGCATTATCACACAGCCATCACCAGATTCAATAGCTGCTCCTAGCCCGATTCCAAGACCTGACCAGGTTTGAAAGTTCAAGCAGCCTTGATCAACTATATGAAAGTACCAGTTTTCCACAGTGACAAGGACTTCACGCTAAAGCATTGATTTTCGGTCTCATGGTGGCAAAGAAAAAGAAAGAGGAAGCGCTCTTGTTCTTGTTGCGCGGACCCCACAATAAAGAAAGATGGAAGACAAGAAGCTCAGTAGCAAGGCCGTCTCATAGTCACCACTTGTCTGTCGTTTCAAGCTTCCAAAACAAGCAGAAAAACACGTTGTCGGTTCAGCAGCTCGAAGTTCATCTCAATAAAATGTCAGGTCAATCACATGACTCATCCTGTTAGTCGAGCATAGCTAACGCTACCATGACGCTACGCTGCGCTTGCACTGACGTGACTTGCAAACAATGCTGACGCTATATAGCCATATAGGCAACGCTCGGGACCACCTCCCTTCGCTTCAAAGTTTTAGGCGCAGCTCTTCTAGTCAGAGAAGAGTCCAGTTGTGAACCTGTGCACTCCTTTCCTATTGTTGCTTCTATCACGATAGGGAATCATGTGATTCTTTCTATCCCCGTACTTTCTAGATCTTGTGGAGTTGTATTCCCTAGGTTATGCAGTTATCTTCCCTGGCCTGACAGTAGTCAAGGGAAAATCACTTGAGCTTTTTCGCCTTTGCTCCTTCTTTCCGGAGCGCACTAACGAAAAACCTGAGATAATTCTTAGCTGCTGTGGAAGTTAGCGTCTTAAAGAAAGTAAGTGCTTGCTGCTCCTGCTCTTATAGTTAAATAAGGCACTAAAAGCATACCTTATCTCAGGGGCATGAGTACACTGCTTTCACACTCAAATTATCCTACTGTGTGCTGTGTGTGTTTTCAAGCAATAAGACTGCTTGCTAATCGAACCACTGCTGACGAAGTGCCCCATACCCGCACTAAGGGGTAACCTGAGATAAGGTATGGAAGCAGTCTGATTATTTCCACTTGAGTCGACTTAAGTCTTTCTCTCCTCGTACAGTATTGGCTCTAGTAAAGAGAAAGAATATCTCCCTACCCTATTACGGTAAAAATCACTTTCTATTCCCCGTGCTACAAAACAAACAAACTTATCTAAGCACTAAAAGTAACAATAAGGAATGGAATGGGAGAAGCTATAATGCAGATCACTTTTCACTTTCTCGTCAGTCCAGACCTTGTCCTTGGTTCTATCAGCTATGGAGTCTTCCTCTGGTTCTTCCCGTCTCTAGTACAGATCAAATCACAGGATCTCTATATGTATGCGCTGAGGAGCTATATCTCCTGGACGAAAGACTTTTAAACCCTGATTTCCGGAATGGCAGCAATTGACTTATTTCTGTCTTACAGCTTTCTTGTAGTGCTGCTCTCTTTTCAAGCGAATCTCTATTTCAACTACATTCCCTATTGCAAAGAAATCAACCTCGGTTCTTTCTGTTGATAGGTTAGTTTGATGTAAGGTGTGAGCCTCTTCAGTTTCAGTGAAAGTTCCCGACTCTCTAGTGCTATCCCCCCTTTTTCAGCATGACATTACAAAGGTAGACTTCATCCACCGGACGCCCTGACTTTCTTTTTAGTTTTCCAATCTTCTGTGCTTCATTCTTGCAGATGCAAATCATAGATGACCTAGTGGCATTTATGCCAGACCGGAGCATTCTTCTCAAGAAAAGAAAGCGGAGAGGGTGACTGAATTTCACTCTTTATCATTCCTTACTACTCCCCAATTCCCATCAAGTGTTGTCTTATTTCCCAAGACACTGCTCAATCCTACTTTTCTGATTGATTGAAAGTAGCAAGGAAAGACAAACAAAAACTTGGTTTGCTCAAGAAGCAACTGAGGAGAGAGAAAGAGTAGTAAATGAAATACAAGTAGCAGTCTCAGGTCAAAGGAATCAAGGAAGACTTTCTTCTGATATTGCGGTTACTCTTTCAGAATCTCATCCTGAGACCTAAGTATGCCATTCTCTTCGTCAAGAAAGATCGAGCAACATAGAAGCCTTGACTTCAAGCTTAGGTCTTTAAAAAAAAAAAAAAGGGAACTAAGGCAACTTTTAGGTGCAGGGAAAGAAAAAGGCTAGCGAACCTCTTTCCAGGCGGTA
Organism: Nicotiana undulata; assembly: GCA_005239495.1. Taxonomy (NCBI): domain Eukaryota; kingdom Viridiplantae; phylum Streptophyta; class Magnoliopsida; order Solanales; family Solanaceae; genus Nicotiana; species Nicotiana undulata. The sequence continues at coordinate 77,785 of ML285207.1, forward strand.
CAATACAAAGGGCGAAGCTCGAGTAGGTTACTTTGAGTGACCTTCATGGCGGGTGTTCCGATGTTAACGAGTTTTGAAAGAAGGTCAAGGATGAACAATAGACAAAGACAAAGGAAAGAGGAGATGGAGCTGACCTCGCTGCTGACCTGGGAGCAGGCTTGCTAACCTTCGGCCATAGTGACTAGTGACGAGAGAAGTTGCTTAGGGACCTACGGAGCTAGTGACCAAAGCGGAGTCAATTCATATTAAAACCAGAAGAGGGAATTCAATGTCAATCGCCATCTCCTTGGCACACGTGACGGTTATCACCTCTACCACGTCCTCCTTAACGTCCCTTGTTATATCGTGCAGAATTCTTCCTCTGTTGAGGCTTCTGCTGGTCATCTTTACCAGCTCTATCTCCTCTACCGAATCTCCTGCGACTTCGTCCTCCCCTTTTGCTCATAAGTAAGCTCTTCTCCACGGCGTATTTTGACTCTTACCTTCGCTTCTTTCACTCGCATTCTTGTTTTTGTCTCAAGCAGTAGGTCCTTCGACCCTCAAAGCAATACTGTATGCTCCTTCTATGCTGTCCAGAAAAGACAAATGCAATTCAAAAAGTCAGCTCGAATATTGCCTTTTGTCTTCCTCCTTCACTCTACATCGTAGAGACAATATGTTAAACTCTTTCATGTACTTTCTCATAGAATTTTTTAAAAATCTTGTTTCAGATTCTTAAACTTATTTATGAATTCCGCTTCGACATCACCTGGTAGAAATTAATCCTTAAACTTCAGAACTTCTTGTTCTTC
>ML285207.1:78685-120455 GCA_005239495.1 Nicotiana undulata
CACCCCCACCCCCGGAATTTTTTTTGTATTTTCAGTTTTACTTTTTTCACCTTTTGGTTTACAAGTTCAAAATTTTACATGTTCCAAAGTTATGAGTTCAGAGGTTTATGTGTTTCGAAGTTTACGGGTTCGAAATTTCGCGGTTTCGAAAGTTTTGCGGTTCAGAAGTTTATGAAATTTGTGGGTTCGGAAGGTTGTTGGTTTGAAAGTTTATGGCTTCATGTTTATTGTATAAAAATTATTTATGAATACTGTTGAGAAAATATTTTCCTTGATTTGCGTACAAAACACCAGAAAATGAATAAGATTACTACTTGTTTTCCAAGAAAACATTTTCTTGAAAAATATTTTCTATGAAAAATATTTTTCTTTACACTAAACACATCCTTTGTTGCGCAATTAAAAAAGTTCATATAAAATAAACGGAAAAAGCAAGTTTTATGAATTCATATAATTTGGACACTAAAAATGAGTAAGATTGCGTACCAAACATCAAAAAATGAGTAAGATTGGAGTACTTGTTTTCCAAGAAAAAATTTTCTTGGAAATTTTTTTCCTTTATACCAAACACACCCTTAATTATAACAACTTTTTACGTCATCTAAGAAAGTTCACTTTGTAATTAATTCTATTTTTGATTTTGATGGTAGCAAATATGGAACAACAAGAAAAAGAGAATATAGATGTGTACGGTAAAAATCGAGGATGTCCGAGCCTGGGGGTTCGAGGGGTATGTCTCGATTGTAAACTGGGATCGCAGTTAGTAGGGCCCGGCGAGTATGGAGGCAGAGATATCGAGACTATGCTAGATCGACATCATGGTAACGGAATCACGACATATCTGCAATCAGTCATCAACTCCGGCGAGAATCTCGGAGCCAGTAGAGCCAATAGCAGTTAACAATATCAATTATGTATTTTACTTCCGCAATTAGAGTCATACTTATTTAGGATTCATCTACTATATAAAGAAGGACAATATTCATTTGTAAAGCATCCTTATCACAATTATCATCATAAACAAGTTCTCACTTACACTGCTGAGTACAAACACTCTTTATTTACTGTTAACTTTTTGTACTTGGGTTGTTCATATTTTTATTGTTGTTCTTGGCAAACCGTTCTCGAATCTAATCCAGATCGAGGTCGACAACTTGCGATTATACGGGTTTGATCCATATAAATCGTTTAATTCATTTATTTACTTAGTTATTTACCAATTGGCAATAAATTAGATCGTATATCCTTATAACCACATTATAAATTTAATTGTTACTCGTATTTCGAGGTAAACAGTTTGGCGCNAAAGACAAAAACAGGAATCGATAAAAATATAATTGCAATTAAATACTTAAAATTTGGTATGAGCTAGCTAATTAGTATTTAAATACTAATCTCACTTGAAAATGATACCTCCAAGCTAAATACACACTTCCCATTCTAACTTCAGTCATTCTTTGAAACGCATTTTAAGTTGAACTATTTGACTGGTGATTGAGTATTTTCGTGGAGCATTCATATTTTATTAGTTATATACGACCAACATTCTATTTTCAAGAACTTATGTTTTTATTTTATATCTCAAAGAAAAAATTTAAATAACTTTTTTATTGAGCTAGGTACACGCGCAAAGCGCGTACACGAAGACTAGTAATTATCATAAATATCAAGTATATGAAATGTACTCATCTCACATCTCCTGTATGAGGTCTTTCTAACACAATTCACTAGATTTATCTCTGAACATCTTTAATTATCGACAAGACTTCAATAATTGATTTGTTTAATCCACCTTTGAGTAACTATATTTTTTAGTGTTAGATAAGGTACACGTTGAATAAATTCTGTGAATATTGAAGAGAAATGAAAATGTGCTTGAAATTATTGACTTTTAACTGCACCTACAATTTGTTTCACCAAATAACATATTCGATTCATATATAAAATATTACATACATCATACATGATATGCATTTTATATGTTTTATCTTTTAGGGTGTGTTTGGTACGAAAGAAAATATTTTTCGAAAAATATTTTTTAATTTTCCATGTTTGATTGGCTTAAATGTTTTAGAAAATATTTTCCTTATCAACTCATTTTCCTTCAATTGGAGGAAAATATTTTCCTTATCAAAAGAAGGGAAAATATTTTTCAAAACTCCTTCTCAAGCTTCCCCATCCTATTCTCTACAATTTTTTTTTTTCGTCACCACCCACCTACCCCTACCCCTACCCCCCACCCCGTAAATTTTTTTTTTTAAACTTTTTTTTTGTAATTTTCAATTCTGTTTTTTTCTGCCCCCTCCCCCCCCACCCCCACCCCCGGAATTTTTTTTGTATTTTCAGTTTTNACTCTTTATTTACTGTTAACTTTTTGTACTTGGGTTGTTCATATTTTTATTGTTGTTCTTGGCAAACCGTTCTCGAATCTAATCCAGATCGAGGTCGACAACTTGCGATTATACGGGTTTGATCCATATAAATCGTTTAATTCATTTATTTACTTAGTTATTTACCAATTGGCAATAAATTAGATCGTATATCCTTATAACCACATTATAAATTTAATTGTTACTCGTATTTCGAGGTAAACAGTTTGGCGCCCACCGTGGATATAAGGATAATAACAATTTTTCAGTGTTAATTCTGGTATAATACACTATTTTACGTTTGTTTCTTGTCAAGAATTTTGTTTTCAGGATAAATCATGTCAAACTCACAAAACACAGCTACACATGGTGACAACGGCCTGGGACTCCACGGGGAGAACGAGGATGTTGTCGCCCCAGGAGTCGAGGCTCCACAAGCTAGTCTCGTAGGAGCACCGCCCGCTAACCCGGTCGATGTCAGTTCACACATTGCTTTGAATGCAGATTTAGGTGGAGACCCCGATTGAAGTGTACGCAGAGAGGGTCGGACCGATGGTCAGGGTACCCAGGGCAGAGGAGACGAAGATGTTAGTCTTCAAGTCATTTTTGAAACGCTGCAAGCCCAACAGAACGTTATTGCTCAGTTGCAGAATCAACAAAGGGCTCCGAATGGGGTCGAGCAAGAGGCTACTCGCCGTACCTAGCCAGTTCTTGAAAGATCAGGTGACAATACTTTGATGACCGACCCTGCTATAAAACGAGAATGCTCGGGGAGCTTACTGAGAGGAAAGAGTCGGGGGAAAAGAAGATTGAGGCTAACGATAAAAAGGTGGAAACCGATAATTCTCGAGTTGATTAGATTCCGGGGGCACCACTGATTTTAAAGGGAATGTACTCCAAAAAAGTTTGTACAAAAACCATTTCCTCCAAATGCGGCTCCGAAGCCCATACCGAAGAAATTCAGAATGCCCGATATACCAAAATACAATGGAACTTTGGACCCCAATGCGCACGTTACTTCTTATACGTGTGCCATTAAAGGAAATGATTTGGAAGACGACGAAATCGAGTTAGTGTTGCTGAAGAAATTTGGAAAGACCCTGTCCAAGTGAGCTATGATTTGGTGTCACAACTTGCCTCCGAACTCTATCGATTCGTTCGCCATGTTGGCAGACTCGTTTGTAAAGGCACACACTGGAGCTATACAGGTTGCAACGAGAAAATCAGACATTTTCAAGGTGAGGCATAGGGAAAATGAGATGCTACGAGTATTTGTATCTCTTCCAAATGGAACATATGGAGTTTCCACCGGTTACCAACGACTGGGATGTTCAGACTTTCACCCAGGGACTAAACGATCGGAGTTCTATTGCATCACGTCAGCTGAAACAGAATTTGATAAAATACCCGACTATGACTTAGGCAGATGTCCACAGCCGATACCCAGTCGAAGATTAGAGTTGAGGATGACCAACTAGGAACCCCATCGGGTTCAGTGCACCCAAGCCGGTTGACAGGTAAGAACCAAAGGTTGATATCAAGACCAACCAAAGATCGATATCAGCCATATGCCGTAGATAGAAGAAACAACCATACATGACGTAATCCCACCCGCAATGATCGAAGGGGTGACCGAGGACATAATCCTCGGGGACTCATGAGCAAGACCGGATTCAACAAGTATGCGGTTCCCACAGAAGCACCTCGATTATCAGAGTATAATTTTAGCGTTGATGCCTCGGGTATCGTATCGGCCATTGGGAGTATTAAAGATACTAGGTGGCCAAGACCGATACAAATCGATCCTTCCCAGAGAAATCCTAACTTGATGTGCAAATACCATGGCACGCATTGCCACAGGACCGAAGACTGCAGGCAGTTGAGAGAGGAAGTAGCTTGGTTATTCAACGAGGGTCATCTTAGAGAATCCTCAGCGACAGAGCCGAAAATCATTTCAAGGAGAGAGATGCCAACAAAAAGAACGAGGAAGAAAACCTCAGCACATTATCCACATGATCGTTGGTGGAGTCGATGTCCCGCAAGGGCATGTCTTCAAGCGCACCAAAGTATTGATTACGAGGGAAAAGCGGACCCGAGATTACATGCCCGAAGGAACCCTTACATTCACGACGAGGAGACGGAAGGCCTCTCTCAGCCGCACAACGACGCCTTGATAATTTCTATTTTACTAAATAAAATTCAAGTTAAACGTGTTCTTGTGGATCCAGGTAGCTCGGCAGACATAATCAGATCGAGGGTCGTAGAGCAGCTCAGACTTCTAGATCAAATTTTACCTGCATCTCGAGTCCTAAACGGCTTCAACATGGCTAGCGAAACAACAAAGGGAGAAATAATCCTACTAGTAAACGTAGACGGGACCATCCAGGACACAAAATTTCATGTCATCGAAGGTGATATGAGGTATAACGCACTGCTCGGGAGGCCATGGATCCATAACATGAGGGCGGTACCGTCGACCCTTCACCAAATGATGAAGTTCCCAACAATGGATGGGGTGAAAACAATTTACGGAGAACAACACGCTGCAAAGGAGATGTTTGCAGTTGATGAGGTAACACCGATACCAGCACCCTCGACCTTAGAAAAGTTGAGCATCAAAGATAAACCAACAACCAAATAGCAATCACCGCCCCCAACCTCGACCGAAGTGGATAAGCAGGTAATCGAAGATGATGAAGAATATTTTCTCACTCCTCGAACCTTCGTCATTCCCGAAGAATCGGATGCAACTAAGTCGACGGTCGAAGATCTGGAACAGGTGATACTCATCGAGTATCTACCCGAACGCAAGGTATCCCTAGGAACAGGGTTAACCCCCGAACTCAGGAAAAAACTCATTTAATTTTTTATTGATAACATGGATTGCTTCACGTGGTCCCATTTAGATATGACAGGAATCCCGCCCGATATTACAACTCATCAGTTGACACTGGATCCCAAATTCAGACCGATAAAGCAAAAGAGAAGGCCTTAGTCCGAGGTGAAGCACGCCTTCATAAAGGAAGAGGTAATTAAACTCCTTAAAATAGGGTCCATTCGGGAAGTCAGATATCTCGAAAGGTTAGCCAACATAGTCGTAGTCCCCAAAAAGGGGAACAAGCTTAGAATGTGTGTAGATTATAAGGACATGAATAAGGCATGTCCAAAATACTCCTTTCCTTTGCCTAACATCGATCAAATGATCGACGCCACAGCTGGTCACGAGATACTTACTTTTCTCGGCGCTTATTCTCGGTACAACCAAATTCGGATGGACCCAGAAGACCAGGAAAAAACCTCTTTCATCACTAAGTATGAAACTTACTGCTACAATGTAATGCCCTTTGGGATAAAAATGCGAGAGCTACATATCAACGCCTAGTTAACAAGATGTTCGAAGAACATATAGGGAAATCAATAGAATTTTACATTGAGGACATGTTAGTTAAGTCCCTGCGCGTAGAGGACCATTTGACTCATTTGCATGAAACATTCAAAATCTTGAGGAAGTACAACATGAAGCTCAACCCCAAAAAGTGTGCCTTCAGGGTCGGCTCGGGTAAATCCTCAGCTTTATGGTGTCAAATCAAGGGATTGATATTAACCCCAACAAAATCAAAGCCATCGAGGACATCACCGTCGTGGACATCGTGAAAGTCGTTCAGAGGTTAACCGGACGGATAATTGCCCTGGGCCAGTTCATTTCGAGATCATTGGATCGGATTCACAGGTTCTTCTCCTTGCTTAAAAAGAAAAACGATTTTACATGGACTCCGGAATGTCAACAAGCATTGGAGGATTTGAAACGATATCTATCGAGCCCACTTTTTCTCCACACCCCAAAGGTAGATGAGAAGTTATATTTATACTTGGCGGTGTCCGAGATAGTGGTAAGTGGAGTGCTAGTCCGAGAAGAACAAGGTACGCAGTTTCTAGTTTACTACGTAAGTCGAACTTTAGGGGATGCTGAAACAAGATATCCACACCTAGAGAAATTAGCACTTGCACTAATAAGCGCATCTAGTAAATTAAAGCCATATTTTTTGTGTCATCTTATATTTGTCATTACCACATATCCCCTTTGAAATATATTGCATAAGCCCGAGTTATCGGGCCGATTGGCCAAATGGGCCATCGAACTTGGCGGGTACGACATTGAGTATTAGCCCCGAATGGCCATCAAGTATCAAATATTAGCAGACTTCGTGGAAGATATTTTGCCAACCCTCGTACCCGAAGTGGAAAAGGAACTATTGCTGAAATCGGGCACCTCATCGGGAGTATGGACCCTCTTTACGGATGGAGCCTCGAACATGAAAGGGTCTGGACTTGGTATTGTTTTAAAACTGCCTACAGGCAGTGTTATTTGACAATCGATTAAAACTGCTAAGCTGACTAACAACGAGGCCGAGTATGAGGCTATGATTGCAGGTCTTGAACTAGCTAAGAACTTGGGAGCGGAAGTCGTTGAAGCTAAATATGACTCCTTACTGGTAGTTAACAAGGTAAACGACACCTTATAAGTATGAGAAGATAGGATGCAAAGATATTTAGACAAGTTGCAGGTCACCTTGCACCTCTTCAAAGAGTGGACTCTGCAACATGTACCTCGAGAACAGAATACTGAGGCCGATGCACTTGCCAACTTGGGATCATCGGTCGACGAAGAAATTAGCTCGGGGACTTTCGTCCAGCTCTCGAGGTCCATAATCGAGGAAGGGCACGGTGAAATAAATTCTACAATCTTAACCTGGGATTGGAGGAACAAGTATATCGAATACTTGAAAAATGGAAAGCCACCCTCGGATCCCAAGGAATCAAGGACCTTACGAATTAAGGCAGCTCAGTTCACAATTGACGAGGAAAAAACGTTATATAGAAGGGCATTTGATAGCCCATTGGCCGTATGCTTGGGGCCGGGAGATACCGATTATGTTTTACGAGAAATCCATGAAGGAACTTGTGAAAACCATTCTTGTGCAGAGTCACTAGTTCGAAAGGTCATCAGAGCATGATACTCTAAGGATAGCATGGAGAAGGATGCTAAGGAGTTTGTTCAAAAATGCGACAAATGTCAAAGGTTTGCACCGATGATTCATCAGCCTGATGAACAGCTTCACTCGGTCCTATCCCCGTGGCCATTCATGAAATGGGGAATGGACATCGTCGGACTCTACCATCGGCCCCAGGTAAAGATAGATTCTTATTGTTTATGACTGAATATTTCTCTAAATGGGTTAAAGCGCATGCCTTCGAAAAGGTTAGAGAAAAAGAAGTGATCGACTTCATATGGGATTGCATTGCGTGTCATTTCGGGATACCTGCAGAGATAGTGTGTGATAATGGCAAACAATTCATCGGAAGTAAAGTAACAAAATTCCTCGAAGATCACAAAATAAAGAGGATATTATCGACGCCATATCACCCTAGTGGAAACGGTCATGCCGAATCAACAAATAAAACTATCATCCAAAGCTTGAAGAAGAGGCTAAACTAAGCCAAAGGGAAGTGGAGAGAAAAGTTGTCCGAGGTTCTATGGGCATATCGAACGACATCGAAATCTAGCACCAGGGCAACCCCATTTTCTTTGGTCTACGGCTCCGAAAACTTAATACCTATCGAAGTCGGAGAGCCTAGCGCCATATTTTGACATGCAACGGAAGAATCAAACCACGAGGCAATGAATACCAGCCTCGAATTGTTGGATAAAAGATGAGAAGCGACGCTCGTTCGAATGGCCACCCAAAAACAACGAATCGAGAGGTACTACAATAGAAGAACCAATCTTCGGCACTTAAAAGTCGGGGACTTGGTCTTAAGTAAAATCAACATCAATACTCGATACCCTAACGAAGGAAAACTCGGTCTAACTAGGAAGGACCTTACCAGATCCTCGACATAGTCGGAAAGGGGTCATACAAGCTTGGAACAATGAACGGTGAACCATTGTCAAATAATTGGAACATGTCACTTTTCAAGCGATATTATTGCTAAGGTATGGATATCTACTTTTTCATTTACTTAAATATAAGAAACTAACTTATTGCAGGTACCCGGCTCAAGAAATCGAGACCTTAGGTTTTAAAGCACGCATTGCACTCTTTTTCCCTTAGACCGATTTTTATCCCAAATGGGTTTTTCCGGCGAGGTTTTTAACGAGGCAACAGTTAACTATGTGCTACCTGAGGATAATTCAACAGTATCCAAGGATTCTTTGCAATCAACCTCGAATACTAGGGGGAACCACCCTCGGATGTTATGTAAATGGGTCTCGATAGGGAGAATTTTGTAATGGGCCAAGCGATCGAATGAACTGTGTCCATATAGCATAGCCGAGCCCCGACAACAAAACATGTTCGCATGTATGAATAATACAAAGAAGTTCTTCTTTTTTTTTTCAAACATCTTGTGTTTGAAGTAGGATTTCTATTATAAAAGTCGTATACTTATGATCTATTGCGCAAAACTAACACTTGTGAAAAACGGCTCAAGGGCCAAGTGCAAGCATACCTCGAACACTCGGGGACTATTTACTCGAGCTATTTAAACTCGAAGTTATAAGACCTCAAAGAGGCACCCCCCGATATACATGCCAAGGCCATCACACACGGGGACTAACATTTCGAACAAGTTTGTAATGTTATGGGGAAACAAGTCCAAGAGACATACTCGAAGGCTACGACCATATTAAAGACTACGGTCATATAAAAAGGCTACAACTGAAATTACGCGGCTTAGAAACGTTCGACTTCCGCCATAAGCTAAAGGCCTTCAAATACTTCGAAAAACTGGTTAAATAAGGCTACCCTCGGCTAAGCACATAAAATAAAAAGGGCTTCGATACAATCAACCCGCAAAAATAATTCAAAGGCTTCGATAACATCAGCCTCCGAGATGTTCAATCAACTCAACACATACAGGTTAAGAAAACCCGGGTTCCGATCGTCGAACCCTTGAAAAACCCAACGAGTATAAAAATATATGTTAAGGCATACGAAATTTTCACTAAGTGTTTTAGCCGAAAAGGGAAAAATTATAGCTGCTTTTTAGGCCAAACTGGCCCAACTTAAAGAGCCTAAGGGCCGACATAAAAGAGCCCAAGAGCCGATCTCATGAGCCAGAAGGCCAATACAATTAAAGATCTAGACCTCGTTCTCGCTCAATTCGAACCTAAGGGTTCGATCATCATGAGTTTAAACAAATAATTAAAATGACGAGCTCGAAAACTTAACAATCCTTGATAAAACCTAAGGGCCTGCTCTATCCTATAAAATTATTTGAGCTTGGCTACTGGAGATAATTGTATGCCAGTTTGGAACAAGCCATCCTTGAGACAAACTCTCAAATGAGCTTCGTAACTCGGGGACTTTCCCTCGGAAAAATAAATAGCCTAAGGGTTTATTCCAATCGCAAAATGAGCAAAAACTCATCTAGAAGAGACGATTAAAATACACAGGCATGAAGAAGAAACTTATGGAGACATCAAAGGAATATTTTTCATTATACCAAAAATATATGTACGAGCAATCTCTTCGGAGAGGTCAACACCTCGATCTTGAACCTCCTCAAGGGTTTCCCTTTGGGATCGGCACTTAGCCAATTCACTACGCCATTGCTCCCGGTTGTAAGCCTCCCTCTGCTAGGCTTGAAATGTCACGACATGAGCCCGGTATTGCGCTATGGATTTGTCTACCCTGACTTTAGTATTTTCAATTTCAACCTTGGCCTCTCCAAGTCTGGATTCGAGCTCTTGGACCCTTTTCGCTAAGTAGAGCCCCTTTCTTTGAGATCTAGGAGTTGGACCTCCACCGAAGATAACTTGGACAAAGCTACTTATTTTTCAACAACAAGGTGGTCCATATTGGCTTTACACCGATCACAGTCGGTCTTGACCTGGTCGACCTCCGCTCAAAGGAGACCGATTTTCTCCACCTTCTGCTGCAGTTGAGATTTCGAAACAATAACCTCCATGGTCGGATCGATCCCATGCTGTATCAACAAGGCAGTTTCCTGCTTATCCAACTTGGCCTCCTCCTCGTGCGCCTTGGCTAGCTCCGCTTGAAGGTTCTTTATGACCTCGTCCTTTTGGACACAAAGACTCTTCAGAACGTCCCTCTCTTTCGAGACCCTCAAAAGTTCGGCTTCACAATGACTAAGGTCGGCGCAATATTTTGGCAGAAGTGTGTACAGAGGGAAAGAACACAAGTTAGAAAAAATAGAATACAAAGAGGAATGACCAAAAGATAACAAACACTTACCTTGGAGAAAAGACGTTGAGCCTCCGACATAAGGATCGAAGCATTGGTGATGCTGGAGGCATCATCGACCCCCACAAAGCAATCTTGAAAAGGATCACCAGCGCTGGAGCCTCCACCAAGTTCGGGGGTCTTCAACCTTTGGGCATCCCTTATCGCCCCTTCGGAAAATACCGGCATGGAAGATGTTTTCCCTATTGTCATGGCCCCAAACGAATCGCTTGGAGCGCTCTGACCGACCTTCCTGGTCTCTGAACCGGTCTTTCCCGATGTAGAAGTCGACGATCAAGACACCGTCTCGACCTCGGGAGATTGGGGTTCATCCCCAATTTTATTTTCGAAGCCTCTTCGTAAGGCTTGGTTGTAGTGGGTGACAGTTCGGGATGCGTAGAGACCTCGATGGCTTTTCGGGGATGAGATAGCAAGGCCGAAGAGTTTTCTTCCTCATCTTCCTCATCCTGTTCCCTCAACTTTTGGACCGTATCCGGTGTGAGGCTGACTGGTTTTCTCCTCACCCTTTAAGGCTTGGGCTTAGAGACCTCGGATTGAGAGGTGTCTTTCCTTTGCCAGGGATTCGACTTCGCCACCTTTGCCAGGGATTCGACTTCGCCACCTTTGCTTGATGGCCTCATGATGACATCTTTAGTAAGACCTACATAAACTGGAGATTAAAAATGGAAAAAGGGGATAGTTACTTTGGAATACACGAGAGGGGACCTTACCGTGGTTTTTTGGCTTACCACTTGCCTTTGCACAAATCCCTCCACACTCGTTCAGCTCGGGTCGAGGTGGAGGCCAGCCTATGGATCCAATATTCAAATTCAGTCACCGCCTCGGACATCCAAGGGTCGGATGCATAGACAAAGAAAAACGTTAGGTAAAATCTACTAGGACACCGAACCAAAAGAACAAAGGATACTCACGTTTTGATCTCCACTCCTCTGGGAACAACATCTTGTCTTCTAGTATTATGTCACATGTCCTCACCCGTATGAATCGGCTCATCTAACCCCAATCATTGTCTTTGTTGATATTTAAGAATAAAGCTTTATTTGCTCGATAGTTGAGTATGATCAACCCTCGATAGAGTCGAGGTCTGTATAAACGCATGAGATGGTCCAATGTGAACTCCAATCCCCCGGACTCGTTGGAGTAGTAGCGCAACATGATCACTACATGCCAAAGTGAAGGGTGAAGTTAACCAAGCGTGACTTCGTACCTCTTATAGAATCGAATATCACGGGGTCGACGGGACCTAGTGTGAAGAGATAAGTGTACACACTCAAGAACCCCTTCACATGAGTGGTGATTTTCTCTTCAGACGAAGGAATTTGCACCACCACCTCCGGGCCCCATCTACAGTCTGCTTTCATGGCATCAAGATGGCCCTTGGTAATTGAACACATATACATTGACATTTGCTCACATCGCCCCGACACCGACGAGAAGTTATTGACCTTAAAATTGGTTCTGAGGATGTAAGAGCCAGGTACGTATTCGTGTACTGCCGATTCTACCAGCGTTTTATCACCGGACGGTTGAGAAGAAGAAGATGGAGCTTTCTCTTTTTGCGGTACTATTTTGGAGGTTTTTGCCATTTGTATACAAGTTGAGAGCAAAAGAGAGGATATAGGGCTGGCGATTCCGGTAGGAGCAACAGTGGATTGATGAACGACGGTGAGAAGGAAACAAAAGGGTTTGTGAGCTCAAGAGTTTGTGATCAAAGCTAAGTAAAATTTTAAATCTATTAAGGGGCTGGTATTTATAGGTTTACAACGGCGGTTCGGTGCTGCTAGTGGCCGACTAACGACTGACATGCATTTATGGTTCTTGGGGGACGAACCGACGGGACGTTTCGGTCACATCCTTCTCTTACGTCACAATAATGATGTCGCGGTCGAGGTATAGAGAAAATCGAGGCTCAAATTATTTCTTATGTTATCATTCTAAGAAGGGACTATCTATGTACGATAAAAATCGAGGATGTTCGAGCCTGGGGGTTTGAGCGGTATGTCTCGATTGTAAACTGGGATCAAAGTTAGTCGGGCCCAGCGAGTATGGAGGTTGAGATATCAAGACCAGGCTAGATCGACATCAGGGTAACAGAATCACGAGATATCCGCAATCAGTCATCAACTCCGACGAGAATCTTGGAGCCAGTAGAGCCATTAGCAGTTAACAATATCAATTATGTATTTTACTTCCGCAATTAGAGTCATTCCTTATTTTGGATTCCTCTACTATTTAAAGGGGGACCCTATTCATCTGTAAAGCATCCTTATCACAATTATCATCATAAATAAGTTTTCACTTACACTGCTGAATACAAACGCTCTTTATTTACTGTTAACTTTTTGTACTTGAGTTGTTCATATTCTTATTGTTGTTCTTGGCAAACCGTTCTCGAGTCTAATCCAGATCTAGGTCGACAACTTGCGATTATACGAGTTTGATCCATATAAATCATTTAATTCATTTATATACTTAGTTATTTACCAATTAGCATCAAATTAAATCGCATATCCTTATAACCACATTAAAAATTTAATTGTTACTCGTATTCCGAGGTAAACAATAGAAAGAATTGCAGACCAGAAATATGAGGATGGTATATATTACCTGTCACTAAAATATATCAACTTATTATGATTAATCATAATTAAGTGATAAAAGTTATATGTATAAATATGTGTTATGTATTAATCACGCTCAACTATGTTTTATAAAAAGACTAAGCAGGCGTTACAAATATAATCTGAGTATTTTGCCCAGAATCGAATCCCACAGGGAATTAACCTATCAATTATTGTTGTTTGACTCACTCGATTCTCAATAATCAATTTCCCAAAAGTTATGAATATCAATTTCTGGTACTTTTACTAACTACAAATGAATGAAATTAAGTAAGCTAAAAGATAACTAATACTAAGGTGTAAACAAATGCGATAAGGATCTAAGGTTATGGTTTCCCCCGTTGATGGAATCCCTTCTTGTATATTTCATATAGTTTGGCCTAATTATATCTATCAATCATGAACACTTATGGTACTGCAATTCTCTCTCGAGCTATTACGATAATTTACTAGACGCACTCTCTCGAGCTACGCTAGCTGACTTTTATTACAGTTCACTTTAGACTGCACCCAAGGTATCGTTATCTCTAACCCAACCTTTAAACCCTCGGTTATGGATATCTCCTATACGTTGGGAGTGATGTTGTTCAACAACTACCTAAACATGTACTCTCTCGCGAGCAGATACACACTAAATAGGCACAGCTGATTGAGGGTCCTTCAATCAACTACAACAAGAACGTAGTTGAACAAATAGAGATGAAAACCAAGCAAACTATATTCATATAACAATAAGTTCATCCTCAACGGGTTACACCAAAACCTTAGACTACAAATTAGCTATTCATAAAAGTATGTGAAATTACAATACTAAAAGTCATAACCAACAATGAAAAATAGGAAGAAGAAGGAAAAATTCGTAGAAGAATTCCCCCGCCTTGCTCCTATTGTGTCTCTTGCCTCCTTAGGTCGAATTTGTGTAAACAATATGTCCAACCCGATAAAAATAACGTTATCCCATGTATATATACCAAGTAGGGTCGGGCCTAAAAAATTATACCTTCTCCTACGCGAAAATGGACAAGTTTCCTGGCGCGAAGTAGCACGGGCGCGCTAGTGGCCGCACATATGGCCAAGTATTCTTCCCCAGTCCGTGTTAGGTCCGCAATCGCAGTTTCGACCGCATTACTCACCCTGTTCCGTTTGGAATTTGTAAAAACGTAAAACATGAAAGTTGTAGCCCTTTGAGTTAGATTTCCAACCAAATATTATATAGCCCAAATGGAGTTCAGAGCAAAACGTTATGTCCATTTTACTAGACAATGCGCAATATGTCTCCTCGAGTCTTTGTTTGTTCTTAACTATCAAATTTGACTCCCGAACATGATCCCGGCTTAATTCCTTGAGCTTTTACTCAGACTTCAAAGCTCCAAATCACTTAAATTCATTCCATAACATCTATATAGCTCGGAATCACTCCTGCAAGGCATAAAACATACGATTAGTGCAAAACACTAGCGATTAAAGCTCAACTCAATTAAAGTGCAGTAAACTAGAGTGTAATAAGCGACTAAAATACGTAATTATAGCCGTTTGTTCTAGGCATAAATAGTTCTAGGCATCAAATGCAATTCACACAATAACACTCAAACTTCACACACACATGGCACATAACTCACTCAAGATTGGATTCATAGACACTCTAGTCAAAGCAGTTAGGCAACTTTAAAATCATACAATTTAAGGTACTTATACAAGAGTCAAAAACTGAGCCTAAGTGTCACAACCAAAGTACTCACTATTCTCAAGGTATAACAAAGTCAAGAGATATTGCTTCAATTCAAAACACAACACAATGGCCCCTCTTCCTAAAAATAAAATAAAACTAACTACACCCGGTTCAAACAAAACCCTTGGAAAAGAACCGCGGCACAAAGAAAAACCAAGGGGGAATTGCAACACTACCTAACAAAAGAAAATATATTTTTTTCTAGACTTAAATCACTCAATAAAATTGTCTAATAGATCCATCGTCTCGAAAAAAATCCAATCTTTTCTATTTTTTTTTTAAAAAAAATTATTCAATTAAACTAACACAACTAAAATAGCATAGAAAGTAACCCAGAAAATCTCCTCACCCCACACTTAAAATTGTGCATTGTCCCCAATGCACGCCCATACATACAAAAAGGTAAAAGAAACTCCCTAGTAGGCCAAAGGCCGAAGCACTAGAATCTCATGGGGTACTCAGACTTCTCCCAGGCCTGGTCCTTCGTGCGGGTACCTCACACTTAGTTCTAACCATTTGGTTTGCTATAGCATCCTTCCAATGGCTTTGCATTCCATGCTCCTAAAAAATCAAAAATCGACACTACAAGAATAATACAATTAACAAAAAAAACTAAAATAAAATTATAAAAATAAAGCTGGGTTGCCTCCCAACAAGCGCTTGATTTAGCATCGCGGTACGACGCGAATCACTTTTTGCCTCCACTTTGAATTTATGAGTTGGACCCCAATTTAGCTTCAAGTTTTCCGTTGTGCTCCAGAGGTGGTGGAACAAATCTAATTGTCCCGAGCAACCATTGTACTATTTTACACTCCTTGGCCTTTAGATAAGGTATGTAGTCCTATCTTTCTGGCAAGAAAAATTCCAGAATGTAGGCATATTGTTCCTCATTCCTTGACTCCTCAAGTGGCTTGGATGACTCTACTTTCATATCATCATCATAACACAAAGTGGAAAAATGCTTGGAGTGTGTACCAATGCACTCAACTACATAAACTTTAGGATTGTCAACATCCTCAACACTAATAACACTAGAGTCAACTAAATACATATCATCAATGTCCTTGGTTAACTCTAGTATCTCTTCTACAACATTGACATCCTCAAAATCTAGTTTGATTTATTGTTGGTGTTCTACTCTAGCCTTCTCCACTAGCACTTCCTCACATTTTTTTAACTCCTCAATCATGGATGGAGGAGTTTTTCTTCCCTCTAAGTGAAAAAGCTCAAATTCGATCTCCCTTTTCCAAAAACCTTGGCCTTCAAGAGCAAGTACTCACTCTGCTAAGTCTTCTCCATTAGCTTCATCTAGGTTCATGAGACAAGCTGATAGAGGATCCTCAATGTTCGACCCCGAAAATAGTCCCTTGTTCTGCAACAAGGGCAACATGTTGTTCGTGATCTGAAAAGATTCAGCCTGTATTTGTGGGACTACTATTGTCGTGGCCAAATTCTCCGTCGTGGGTTGTGCCCGATCATATATGGAAGAACCAAGTTAGCGAACGTTAACATTCCAATGTATAGATTGAAAGTGAAGTAAATTGACTACACTTAAGAATTTTTATTTCTTCCAACTCTAATTGATAACACCGTTACCGTTAATTCCCCGGCAACGGTGCCAAAATTTGATCACGCTCAACTATGTCTTATAAAAAGACTAAGCGGGCGTTGCAAATGTAATCTGAGTATTTTGCCCATAGTCGAATCTCACAGGGAATTAACCTATCAATTATTGTTGTTAGACTCACTCGATTCTCAGTAATCAATTTCCCAAAAGTTATGAATATCAATTTCTGGTATTCTTACTAACTACAACAGAATGAAATTGAGTAAGCTAAAAGATAACTAATACTAAGGTGTAAACAAATGCCATAAGGATCTAAGGTTATGGTTTCCCCCGTTGATGGAATCCCTTCTTGTATATTTCATATAGTTTGGCCTAATTATCTCGATCAATCATGAACACTTATGGTACTGTAATTCTATCTCGAGCAATTACGATAATTTACTAGACGCACTCTCTCGAGCTACACTAGCTGACTTTTATTACAGTTCACTTTAGACTGCACCCAAGGTATCGTTATCTCTAACCCAACCTCTAAACCCTCGATTATGGATCTCTCCTATACTTTGGGAGTGATGTTGTTCAACAACTACCTAAACATGTACTCTCTCTCGAGCAGATACACACTAAATAGGCACAACTAATTGAGAGCCCTTCATTCAACTACAACATGAACGTAGTTGAACAAATAGAGATGAAAACCAAGCAAACTATATTAGTATAACAATAAGTTCATCCTCAACGGGTTCCACCAAAACCTTAGACTACAAATTATATATTCATAAAAGTATGTGAAATTACATTACTAAAAGTCATAACCAACAATGAAAAATAGGAAGAAGAAGGAAAAACTCGTAGAAGAATTCCCCCGCCTTGCTCCTATTGTGTCTCTTGCCTCCTTAGGTCGAATTTGGGTCCAAAATATGTCCAATCCGCTAAAAATAACGTCCTCCCATGTATATATACCAAGTAGGGTCGGGCCGAAATAATTATACCTTCTCCTACACAAATAAGGACAAGTTTCTAGGCCTAGAGTAGCGCGGGCGTGCTAGTGATCGCGCTAGTGGCCGCGCATATGGCCAAGTATTCTGCCCCAGTCCGCGTCAGGCCTGCGGTCACGGTTTCGACCGCATTATTCACCCTGTTCCGTTTGTAATTTGTAAAAGTGTCATGCCCCAAAATCGAGGGACGAGACCGGCACCTAACCGGATGAACCCAGTCAAGCGGAACTGGATTACCTTTCCTACCCAACGTATTCCCCCGTGTTCATAACATACATTATTTCATGTGAGTTAGCCAAATTTAGATTCAAAGTACATTTTACAACACAATTCTATTTTTCCTCTTTCAGCGTTTCAACGATTGATATCCAAACGTAAATAATACATACATAACTTTCCAACATGAACCACGTTTTTTCGAGTACGTACAGTTACTACCCAAAAATATACATATACACTTACATCATGTCTACGGAGCCTCTACGAACACTAGGGTTTTTACATAACTTGCCGGCAACAAGGCCTCGACTATACATTTATAATATAAGCAAAAGAGGGTGGTATAATCCACACACGGCCTCGAGGAGAAGAGGGGCTCACCACAACTGCTGAAGAGATGAAGAGGAGGCACCACTAACGGCGGGCTGAGCTACCTGCTATGGAACCATCTACATCCATATAAAAGATGTAGCGCCCCCGACAAAAGGGACGTTAGTACTGTGGAATAGTACTAGTATGTATGAACAAACTTTACCCTGAGTAACACAGATAAGAGACAGTTAATAAACCAACAAGTATTGTAAAGAAACAGAAACAACCCAAAATCAAGAGTTTCACAGATTCTCCTTTCAATACCACCATATTCAATAGTTTCACAGATTCTCATTTCAATACCACCATATTCAAGAGTTTCACAGATTCTCATTTCAATATCACCATATTCAAGAGTTTCACAGATTCTCATTTCAACATAATCACATTCCATAACAACAATCACCAACAGTTAAATCACAAGGATCATCATTACAAGGAACACAAGTTCATATCAACAATTCGACATACAGGCTCAAGGCACAATGATTCTCACCAAGTAGTAATTCATGTACACGGTGTTGCCATAATCGTTCAACTCAATCACATCATTTCACAATACCCTTTTCATTACTTACCACGTACGATTTTTAGCCATCATATACATTCCCACACTTGGGCACATTAACATTCTTTCATTCATTAACACATACTTCCATATTGATACCCTCGAGCATTTAGGAGCTTTGCAGATAATAAGATAGGCACAACAAACCACTTTTCACAACCTCAACTAGCATAGTAGTCAACAAGAAATTCAGGGAGTGAAATATTACGCATCAACAAAATTGAACAGTCAATTCACATATTCTCAAACAAGGTACACATACCGTATGCTCGGACACCAACAAGAGAATTCTACAAAGGTTAAGTTTAGCCATACATACCTTGTGTCAAATTTTCCCCTTTTAATTTCTATCACAAATCACCGGACCGTCAAGCAACGTCAATATAATTCATAATGTAACACATTCATCTTAGAATTGGGAATCATGAACACAATTCGTACTTGCTTAGGGATTTTATCGAATGCTATGTGACCCCTTAGATTACCAACCCCTTCTTTGTGAATATTTATTTTAACCTGCTTCCCTTTACTATATTATGACAATAAGAGAACATGCATGCAAGGTTTTCAACTTTAATCTTCAAGGACCCATTTAGGGGAGTTCTACTTATTAACCAAAATCTGGAAATTTAAGGGAAAATGGGGTGGGGACTTACCTGTTAGAATGAAGAAGAAGACAATAACTCGAAAATTTCTGGGCTTGAGCGATTTTGGACAAAGCAATTGGATGATGTTGATATCCTCTCTCTCAAGAACTCTATTTTTCTCTCTCTATTCTCAGTCAGAAAATGGTTAAAAATGAAGGGGAGGGGTGTTTTATTGAACAGGGTGTTGGGTTTTAAAATTGGAAATTAGGAGCCCCGACACGGAATGCGATCGCATTCCTGCTATGCGGTCCGCATTCTTGTCGCATAATGGACCTCAAAATGGGCCAAAACTGGAAACATTCTGCCCAGGTATGCAACCACTATGCGGTCCGCATACCTGTTATGCGATCGCATAGTGCGTCGCATAACGCGCAATTTCCTGGAAAATTTTATCTTTCAAATTCCGGGGTACTTTTAACTCAAAATAGGTCCATTTTAAGAATTTCTACAATTATGCAACACGAGGACCTATTCAGGCATTATTTTAGACATGAAATTTTACGGGTCTTTACATCCTCCCCCACTTAAAAATCATTCGTCCTCGAATGAGGATCAGAAAGTCATTTGGTTTTGAAAACACAATATGCCAACCCCCAAATTTTCACTAACTCCGATATTTTCTGAAAAATTTGCCAGAGTTTCCTTTGTAATTAGGCCTATCTACCTGTCAGAGAGCCCCCAAAACACATTTTCAATTTAATGCTACATAATGCAGTTATTCTAGCAACTTGTATATAACCTTGTTACCTCAACAACTTGTATATATTCAATTACTTCCACATACCATATACATTTCAATTAATCATTACCAATCTAAACTTCTATTAATCATTTAACCACCACACGAGTTTCACAAAATTTCACTTACTCCGATAGTTTGCACATAATTCCGTCATCCCATCAAATCATATACAATTCAATTGCTTCAACCTGCTTATACCTAATTCAGTTAGCACCACCATTTGCATATCATCTAACTACCACATGAATTGCATATAAATTTAGCTTACTTCAAAGAGCTACACATTACCCAAACAATCACAATGTTACACAAATATGGCACAACTTTGAGATGTTACAATAATAAGGAAAATCAGGAGAGTGCGGTGTTTTTACACAAGATCGCACACAAAGGGGTATTCACTTAGAGATGGCAATTCTCACGATCACTACTAGACTTGTTCAAACAAATGGGGATATTTTTCTTTCATTTCATTTTCCGCTTCCCACGTGGCTTCCTCGACTCGTTGACTTCGCCACAACACTTTAACTGAAGCAATATCTTTGTTCCTCAACCTACGGACTTGCCTATCAATAATAGCAACCGGAACCTCTTCATACGATAATTCCTCATTAACCTCAATAGTCTCAATTGGCACGATGGCGGATGGATCTCCAACCACTTTCTTCAACATAGACACATGGAACACTGGGTGCACTAATGATATTTCAGGGGGAAATTCCAGCCTATACGCGACTTGCCCTATCCTTTGAGCGATCCGATACGACCCGACATACCTAGGCTCAGTTTCCCTCCTTTCCCAAACCGCATCACCCCTTTCATGGGAGATACCTTCAAGAATACCAAATCATCTACTTGAAACTCTAAATCCCTACGACGAACATCCGCATAGGATTTCTGACGACTCTGAGCAGTTTTCATCCTCTCCTGAATGACTCTAACTTTTTCCATAGCTCGGTGCACAAGATCTGGTCGTAACAATTTTGCCTCACCAACCTCAATCCATCCGATCGGAGACCTACATCTCCTTCCGTACAATGCCTCAAATGGGGCCATCTGAATACTAGCATGAATGCTGTTATTGTAAGCAAAATCTATAAGCGGCAAGTGATCATCCCAGATACCCTTGAAATCCAAAACACAAGCCCGTAACATATCCTCAAGCGTCTGAATAGTCTGCTCCGCTTGACCATCAGTCTGCGGGTGGAAAGCTGTGGTGAGATTTACCTGAGTACCCAAACCTTGCTGAAATTTCCTCCAAAAGTTAGCTGTGAACTGGGCCCCTCGATTCGAGATAATAGAAACTGGAGTGCCATGAATTCTGACTATTTCCTTGATATAAAACTAAGCGTACTATTCTGCAGTATCGGTGGACTTGACTAGCAAGAAGTGAGCTGATTTCGTGAGTCGATCCACTATCACCCAAATTGAGTCGAACTTGCGCTGAGTGCGAGGTAACCCTACCACGAAGTCCATATTGATCATCTCCCATTTCCACATCGGTATTTCCATAAGCTGAGCCAACCCACCGGGCCTCTGATGCTCGGCCTTCACCTGCTGACAATTCGGACATCTAGACACAAAGTCCGCCACACCCCTTTTCATATTACCCCACCAATAAATCTCCTTGAGATCGTGATACATTTTTGTAGAACCTGGGTGAACAGAATATCTGGAATTATGAGCCTCTACCATTATCCTCTCCCGGAGATCATCCACATTTGGAACACATAGTCTCCCCTGACACCGTAAGACACTGTCATCATTGCTGAGTGAAAAAGCTGAAATCTTCTGATTCAAAATTGCTTCCCTCAATTGTATCAATGTTGGGTCTTTGAATTGCTTTTCCTTGACTTCCGCTACAAGCGAAGACTCCGCTCCATTACACACCACAACATTCCCCTCACCTGAGGTCGAAAGACAGACCCCAAGACTGTCCAATTGATAAACCTCCCGAGCCAAAGGCCTATGACCAGCCTCCAAATGTGCCAAGCTACCCATGGATTTCCGACTAAGAGCGTCAGCTACCACATTCGCCTTTCCTAGATGGTATAAAGTATTCATATCGTAATCTTTGAGCAATTCTAACCACCTCCGTTGCCTTAAAATTCAACTCCTTCTGCTTGAATAGGTACTGAAGACTCTTATGGTCTGTGAACACGTCCACATGGACCCCATAAAGATAATGCCGCCAAATTTTCAATGCAAACACAACCGCTACGAGCTCCAAATCATTCGTCGGATAATTCTTCTCGTGATTCTTGAGCTGCCTTGAAGCATACGCTATAACTTTACCACACTGCATCAACACACACCCCAAACCAACTCTCTAAGCATCACAATAAACCATGAATCCCTCTGAACCTTCTGGCAAGGTCAACACTGGTTCCGAAGTCAATCTCGACTTCAATTCCTGAAAACTCTTTTCACAAGCATCGGACCACTGAAACTTAACTGCTTTCTACGTCAGCTTAGTTAATGAGGAGGCGAGGGTAGAGAATCCGTCCACAAACCTCTGATAATACCCAGCTAGACCCAAGAAACTGCGAATCTCTGTCGGGGTCGTTGGTCTAGGCCAATCCTTTACCGCTGAAATATTTTGGGGATCAACTTGAATCCCTTCCCTAGAAACAACATGGCCCAAAAAGGTGATTGATTCTAGCCAAAACTCACACTTTGAAAACTTTGCGTACAACTGGTGCTGATGAAGAGTCTGCAGAACTGCCCTGAGGTGATTAGCATGATCTTCCTGACTTCGCGAATAAACAAGGATATCTTCAATGAAGACTATCACAAAGGAGTCAAGAAACGGTTTGAAAACCCGATTCATAAGATCCATAAAAGCTGTTGGGGCGTTGGTTAGCACAAAAGACATTACCAGAAATTCAAAGTGCCCATAACTAGTCCGCAAGGCGGTCTTAGGAATATCCTGCTCCCTGATCTTTAACTGGTTGTACCCTGACCGTAAATAATTCTTTGAGACGAACCTAGCACCTTGTAACTGATCGAACAAATCATCTATTCGAGGCAGTGGATATTTATTCTTGATGGTGACCTTGTTGAGCTGCCGATAATCAATACACATTCGAAGCGATCCATCTTTCTTTTTGACAAAAAGAACCGGTGCGCCCCAAGGCGACACACTTGGCCGAATGAAACCCTTTTCTAACAGATCTTTCAATTGCTCATTTAACTCTCTCAATTCTGTGGCGCCATTCTGTAGGGTGGAATAGATATTCATGTATCTATAAATACATCAATCCCGAAATCGATCTCTCTATTTGGCGGAATTCTAGGAAGCTCATCCGGAAACACTTCAAGCAACTCATTCACAACCGACACGGACTCTGAAGCAGGCACCTCTGAAGTGGTGTCCGCCACCCGGACCAAATGATAGATGCACCCTTTCCTTATCATCTTGGAGGCCTTAAGATAGGAAATAAACCTGCCTTTCGGCACAACATCACCCCCTTTCCATTCAATAACGGGCTCGTTAGGAAATTCGAGCCTCATAATTCTGGTTCGGTAGTCGAGTTTAGCAAAGCACAAATAGAGCCAATCCATCCCCATGATTACATCAAAATCTAGCATCCCTAGCTCGATAAGATCAGCCGTGGTATCCCGACCACATACCGAGACGACAAAATTCCTATAGACTCGTGCGGCCGTAATAGAATCACCAACCAGAGTCGACACAGAGAATGGATCATGAAGTTGTTCGGGTTTTATCCCAAAACTTGAAGCAATAAATGGAGTAATATATGATAATGAAGATCCGGGATCAATAAGGGTATAAACATCATGGTTTTGAACAGTCAGAATACCTATGACAACATCTGGAGAAGCCTCGGCGCTCTGTGACCATTCAAAGCATAAAACCGGTTGGGTCCCCCTTGACCCCGAGCTCTACCCCTAGTTGGTTCGCGCCCTGCTGGTGCTGGAGGGCGTGCTGAGGACGTAGCGGCCGATGAACTGGAGGGATGAGTAGTACTCCTACTTGTGCTCTGACTGGACCCATGACAATCTCGTTGAACATGGCCCCTCACTCTGCATCTATAGCATACCGGAATATCTAAGTAGCAAGGCTCAGTATGAAATCTCCCACACTTAAGGCATGGGACCTTTCGCTGCTGCTGGAACCTCCCACCTGAACGACCCGACTGAGGGAACCTCCTCCTATCTGAACCGGGTCCAAAACAACCTCCCTATTGATAAATGTGCCCTGATGGCGGCGCACTGGCTAAGTACTGAGCATATGACTGTGATGGCACCGAAGACCCTCTCCCCGGGGTTGACCTCCCACCTGCAACTGAGCTCCCAGGGTTGCCCGCTGACCGGGTCCTACTACCACTCTCTCTCTCCATTCTTATTTTCAATTTCCAGGCCTCCATCGCCTGGGCAAAACCCACAATCTTACCATAGTTCATATCTGAATGCAACGCAGCTGTAGCAGCCTCATTGAAAACCAAGGGACCAAGGCCCTGAACAAACTGACGAACTCTAGCCTCCATAGTCGGCATCATGTGGGTAGCATACTTGGACAAGCGCACAAACTCCATATGGTACTCCCACACACTCATGTGGCCCTGCTTCAGGACCTCAAACTCTGCAGCACGGGCTGCCATAGTCTCGACAGGCAAGAAATGATCCGTAAAAGCATCTACGAACTCAACCCACCTCGCCGGAGGGCTCCCCTCTCCACGGGAACTCTCCCACATCTCAAACCATGAATATGTTTTTCCCTTTAAATGATTGGAAGCTAACTCAACTCCCTCTGTTTCAGTAGCCTTCATAACCCGGAGAGTCTTGTACATGTCATCTACAAAATCTTGAGGATCGGCCTCTCGGTCGGTGCTTGTAAACTCTGGAGGGGCTAACCGCAGAAACTGGTTGACCCTAGAACCTGAAGAATCCCCTTGCTCGCTAGAGGACGCAAGGGCAGTCTGAGATCTTTGGGCCTGGGAGGCCACTAACTGAGTCAACATTGCTCCTCTGAGGTCCCCATCAGAAACACCGGGACCGGAAGCTGGGACTGAGGAAGGATCAAGAACATCAGCGGGAGGGATTTCAGTACCCTCCGCTGGAGCAGGAATAGGGATAGACTAGCCTGGCACGGAGGAGTCAGGCAGATTCAAGGTCGGGGAATCATTCTCACCCGCACCATCAGATAAAGGATTTATGGCCACACTCGGGGTGGCATTGGCCTCTAGGCCAGGTCGAGCTCTCTTCTTGGGCGCCATTTACTGAAAATTAGGACAATGCACGAATTAGATAGAGACATTCTCACCTTTCACTTCACCGCACGATACAGAGTAACAATGAAAGGGTATTTTCCTAAATGTCCATGCAGCCCCCTAATTATAGATGTGGTCGACAACACACCGATAAGAAGGGCTCTACTAGACACGGCTCCGAGACATCCTAGGACACTTTTAAGACCTTAGGCTCTGATACCAAGTTTTTCACGCCCCAAAATCGAGGGACGAGACCGGAGCCTAACCGGATGAACCCAGTCAAGCAGACCTGGATTGCCTTTCCTACCCAACGTATTCCCCCGTGTTCATAACATACATTATTTCATGTGAGTTAGCCAAATTTAGATTCAAAGTACATTTTACAACACAATTCCATTTTTCCTCTTTTAGCGTTTCAACGATTGATATCCAAACGTACATAATACATACATAACTTTCCAACATGAACCACGTTTTTCCGAGTACATACAGTTACTACCCAAAAATATACATATACACCCACATCATGTCTACGGAGCCTCTACGAACACTAGGGTTTTTACATAACTTGCCGGCAACAAGAACTCGGTTATACATTTACAACATAAGCAAAAGAGGGTGGTATAATCCACACACGGCCCCGAGGAGAAGAAGGGATCACCACAACTGCTGAAGAGATGAAGAGGAGGCACCACTAACGGCGGATTGAGCTACCTGCTATGGAACCACCTACATCCATATAAAAGATGTAGCGTCCCCGACAAAAGGGACGTTAGTACTGTGGAATAGTACTAGTATGTATGAACAAACTTTACCCTGAGTAACACAGATAATAGACAGTTAATAAAAAAAACAAGTATTGTACAGAAACAGAAACAACCCAAAATCAAGAGTTTCACAGATTCTCCTTTCAATACCACCATATTCAAGAGTTTCACAGATTCTCATTTCAATACCACCATATTCAAGAGTTTCACAGATTCTCATTTCAATATCACCATTATTCAAGAGTTTCACATATTCTCATTTCAACATAATCACATTCCATAACAACAATCACCAACAGTTAAATCACAGGGATCATCATTACAAGGAACATAAGTTCATATCAACAGTTCGCCATACAGGCTCAAGGCACAATGATTCTCACCAAGTAGTAATTCATGTACACAGTGTTGCCATAATCGTTCAACTCAATCACATTATTTCACAATACCCTTTTCATTACTTACCACACACGATTTTTAGCCATCATATACATTCCCACACTTGGGCACATTAACATTCTTTCATTCATTAACACATACTTCCATATCGATACACTCGAGCATTTAGGAGCTTTGAACATAATAAGATAGGCACAACAAACCACTTTTCACAATCTCAACTAGCATAGTAGTCAACAAGAAATTCAGGGAGTGAAATATTACGCATCAACACAATTGAACAGTCAATTCACATATTCTCAAACAAGGTACACATACCGTATGCTCGGACACCAACAAGAGGATTCTACAAAGGTTAAAGTTAACCATACATACCTTGTGTCGAATTTCCCCCTTTTAATTTCTATCACAAATCACCGGACCATCAAGCAACGTCAATCTAATTCATAATGTAACACATTCATCTTAGAGTTGTGAATCATGAACACAATTCGAACTTGCTTAGGCATTTTATCGAATACTATGTGACCCCTTAGATTACCAACCCCTTCTTTGTGAATATTTATTTTAACCTGCTTCCCTTTACTAGATTATGACAATAAAAGAACATGCATGCAAGGTTTTCAACTTTAATCTTCAAGGACCCATTTAGGGGAGTTCTATTTATTAACCAAAATCTGGAAATTTAAGGGAAAATGGGGTGGGGACTTACCTGTTAGAATGAAGAAGAAGACAATAACTCGAAAATTTTCGGGCTTGAGCGATTTTGGACAAAGCAATTGGATGATGTTGAAACCCTATCTCTCAAGAACTCTCTTTTTCTCTCTCTATTCTTAGTTAGAAAATGGTTAAAAATGAAGGGGAGGGGTGTTTTATTGAACAGGGGGTCGGGTTTTAAAATTTGAAATTAGGAGCCCCGACACGGAATGCGGCCAGGAATGCGATCGCATTCCTTCTATGCGTTCCGCATTCCTGTCGCATAATGGTCCTCAAAATGGGCCAAAACTAAAAACATTCTGTCCAGGTATGCGACCACTATGCGGTCTGCATACCTGTTATGCGATCGCATAGTGCGTCGCATAACCTCCCTCGCCAAAAACCATGGGGCAAGAATGCGACAGCTATGCGGTCCGCATTACCAGAATGCGATCGCATTCTGGACCGCATAGTTGTCCTCCATTTGGATAGTAGCCTGTCCAGGTATGCGACCACTATGCGATCCACATACTTGTTATGCGATCGCATAGTGCGTCGCATAATGCGCAATTTCCTGAAAAATTTTATCTTTCAAATTCCGGGGTACTTTTAACTCAAAATAGGTCCATTTTAAGAATTTCTACAGTTATGCAACACGAGGACCTATTCGGACATTATTTTAGACATGAAATTTTACGGGTCTTTACAAAAATCGTAAAACATGAAAGTTGTAGCCCTTTGAGGTAGATTTCCAACCATATATTATATAGCCCAAATGGAATTCGGAGCAAAACATTATGTCCATTTTTCTAGACAGTGCGCAATATGCCTCCTCGAGTCTTCGTTTGTTCTTAACTATCAAATTTGACTCCCAAACATGATCCCGACTTAATTCCTTGAGCTTTTACTCATACTTCAAAGCTCCAAATCACTTAAATTCATTCCATAACATCTATATAGCTCGGAATCACTCCTACAAGGCATAAAACATACAGTTAGGGCAAAACACTAGCGATTAAAGCTCAACCCAATTAAAGTGCAGTAAACTAGAGTGTAATAAGCGACTAAAATACGTAATTATAGCCGTTTGTTCTAGGCATAAATAGTTCTAGGCATCAAATGCAATTCACACAATAACACTCAAACTTCACACACACATGGCACATAACTCACTCAATATTGGATTCATAGACACTCTAGTCAAAGCAGTTAGGCAACTTTAAAATCATACAATTTAAGGTACTTATACAAGAGTCAAAACTGAGCCTAAGTGTCACAACCAAAGTACTCACTATTCTCAAGGTATAACAAAGTCGAGAGATACTGCTTCAATTCAAAACACAACACAATGGCTCCTCTTCCTAAATAAATAAAAACTAACTACACCCGGTTCAAACAAATCCCTTGGAAAAGAACCGCGGCACAAAGAAAAACCAAGGGAGAATTGCTACACTAATACAAAAGAAAATCTTTTTTTTTCTAGACTTAAATCCTTCAAGAAAATTGTTTAATAGATCCATCGTCAGGAAAAAAGTCCAATCTTTTCAAATTTTTTTAATAAACAATTATTCAATTAAACTAACACAACTAAAATAGCGTAGAAAGTCACCCAGAAAATCTCCTCACCCCACACTTAAAATTGTGCATTGTCCCCAATGCACACCCATACATACAAAAAGGTAAAAGAAACTCCCTGGTAGGCCAAAGGCCGAAGCACTAGCATCTCATGGGGTACTCAGACTTCTCCCAGGCCTGGTCCTTCGTGCGGGTACATCACACTTAATTCCAACCATTTGGTTTGCTATAGCATCCTTCCAATGGATTTGCATTCCATGCTCCTAAAAAAAATCAAAAAAATCGACACTACAAGAATAATACAATTAAGAAAAACTAAAATAAAAATATAAAAATAAAGCTGGGTTGCCTCCCAACAAGCGCTTGATTTAACGTCGCGGCACGACGCGAATCACTTTTTGCCTCCACTTTGAACTTATGAGTTGGACCCCCAATTTGGCTTCAAGTTTTCCGTTGTGCTCCATAGGTGGTGGAACAATCTAATTGGCCCGAGCAACCATTGTACTATTTTACACTCCTTGGCCTTTAGATGAGGTATGTAGTCCTGTCTTTCTGGCAAGAAAAATTCCAGAATGTAGGCATCTTGTTCCTCATTCCTTGACTCCTCAAGTGGCTTGGATGACTCTACTTTCATATCATCATCCAAACACAAAGTGGAAAAATGCTTGGAGTGTGTACCAATGCGCTCAACTACATAAATTTTAGGATTGTCAACATCCTCAACACTAACAACACTAGAGTCAACTAAATACGTATCATCAATGTCCTTGGTTAACTCTAATATCTCTTCTACAACATTGACATCCTCAAAATATAGTGTGATGACCCAAAAAGGTCATCCCGTGTATTTCTAGCTAAAGCTATGTTCTGAGGTCATGAGAACCTCTTTCTATCTCATCTCGATTTGCGTGCGCAGCCTGGGCGTGAAGCCGGGAAGCCGTTATGTGAAAATTTGATGAAAACAAAATCTTTGTGTTGAAAATTGAGTAAGGTTGACTTTGATCAACATTTTTGGTAAACGGACCCGGACCTGTGATTTGACGGTCCAGAGGGGTTCGTAGAAAAATATGGGACTTGGGCGTATGCCCGGAATCGAATTCCAAGGTCCCAAGTCCGAGAAATAAATTTTTTAAAGAAAATCATTTTCTGAAAAATATAAATGTTTTTGAAAATGAAATCTGATGTGAAACTTGTGGTATTGGGCCCGTATTTTGGTTCTGGACCCGGTACAGGTTCAATATATTGTATTTGTTGTGGTTGTGAAGTTTGGTAAGAAACGGACTCCGTTTGACGTGATTCGGACCTTAAATGGAAAATTTGAAGTTTTAAGAAATTTCAAGAAATTTCTTTGATTTTGAGGTTTAATTCGTTGTTTTTATGTTATTTTGGTGGTCTAATTACACGAATAAGTCCGTAAGATGATTTCGAGGTTGTGTGCACCTTTGGTTTGAGGTTCCGAGGACTCGGGAGAGTTTCGGGTAGGTTTCGGGATGCCTTTAGGCTTAGAACATAGTTGTTGCAGGTCAGAGGGGGTCAGATCTCTGAACCCACCAGCGAGGTCCACGGTCGCCCCTGTGTGGTCCGCGGTGAGACCTTCGCGGTCGCGGTCTCCTTAGCGCAATCCGCAGTGGGGGAGTTCCAGCGAGGTCCGTGATCGCTTCAACGCGGTCAGCGGTAAGGCCTTCGCGGCCGCGGTCGCTTTAGCGCGGTCCGCGGTGGAGACCTGAGAGGGGTATATTTACACGGGATTTTTCAGTTATTTTTCATTTTTCAAAACCCTAAAACATAAGAGGCAATTTTCCAAACACTCTTTTTTCTCCAAAACATTAGTAAGTGATTTCTAACTCACTTTCTTTACTCCTTAACTTCTTTTTACAAGATTTCATCCTGGAATCTAGGGTTTTCATGGTGGAATTGGGAATTTTGGGTAAAACCTAAGAATATTGAAATTTGGGGATTTAGACCTCAAATTGGGGTCGGATTCCAAAACCATTTATATATCCGGGCTTGGGGGTGAATGGGTGATCGGGTTTTGGTCCGAATTTTGGGTTTGGACCAAGCGGCCCCGAGTTCGATTTTTGACATTTTGGGAAAACTTTAGAAAAACTCATTTCCATGCATTAGAATTGATTCATTTAGAATTTATTGATATAATTAAGTAACTTGTGACTAGATACGAACGAGTTGGTGGTGGAATCAAGAGGTAAAGCGGTAGTTGAGGCATGAATTGTGTTCGTGGCATCGAGGTAAGTGTTTGGCCTAACCTTAGCTTGAGGGATTAGGTATTGAGTCTTAATTGCTATGTGATAATTCCATGTCCAACATATAGGTGAGGTGATGAGTACCTATTTGTTGTGGTCAAGCATTCCCCTGAATCGAACTTGATGGTTTATATAGTTTTCATTGTTATTCTCTGTGTTATGAAGTAATTCTCATTCTGGAAGTTATGCCTTGAGGGTAATTCATGATGTAGAACATTATTGATTATTCGTGCGGTTGAGGATTATGGGTTAAGCTGTACCTCTAAGCGAGATTGGTTATAGCTGAGTCCCTCGCCGGGACAGTAGAATTCTTGTTGAATATTTCTGTGCATTTGAAGTCTCTTATTGCTGAAATTTTCTTGTCAAATTATTGCTTTTATATATGTTATGCACGGGGGGACATTCCGTGCCGAGTGTATTGTGAGGCTATGCACGAGGGGACATTCCGTGCCGAGTGATTATATATTTATGCACGAGGGGACATTCTGTGCCGAGTGTATTGTGAGGCTATGCACGAGGGGACATTCGGTGCCGAGTGATTATATATTTATGCACGAGGGGACATTCTGTGCCGAGCGATTATCTATTTATGCACGAGGGGACATTCTGTGCCGAGTGTTTTGTGAGGTTATAGCACGAGGGGACATGTTGTGCCATTTCTGTTTATTTATTTGTTCAGAGCTGTTAATTCCTACTGTATTTATACATTTCAATTGTTGCCTTGTTCTACTACTTCAGAGGATTTTCGCCCCTTTGTCCCCAGCATGTTCTCCCCCCGTTGTTGTATTTACTTGCTTACTTCCCGTTATTATTTCCTGTTATACTATTGAATTGCACAAGTGTCATTTGTTGTCGTGTCCTAGCCTCGTCACTACTTCGCCGAGGTTAGGCTCGGCACTTACTCAGTACATGGGGTCAGTTGTACTGATGCTACACCTGCACTTCTCTATGTTGTGAAGATTATAGCGCCGGACCCAGTGGACAGTGATCTAGGGAGTAGCCTTTAGTCCACGACGACACTGAGGTAGTCCTGCAGGCGTCCGCAGGCCTTGGCGTCACCTCTTATTCCATTTCTTTTTCTGTCTTTTTCTTGTACTTCCAAGACAGTTGTATACATTTGTTTTAGACCGTTGTTTTTAGTAAATCTTAGGCTATTCGTGAGATTGTGATACCGGTTCTGGGGTGAAATTAAGGAAATTATTATGAGATTTATTATTTAAGTTCTTGAGTTTATTGGTTTTTCCGCATTTTCAATTATAATTGTTCTAGTTATCATTGTTATTTCAAATTGTCAACAAGTAAATTTAAGCAAAACGTTGGCTTGTCTAGCGGGTTCAACGTTAGACGCCATCACGACCAGAAGGTGGGATTTCGGGTCGTGACATCTAGTTTGATTGATTATTGGTGTTCTACTCTGGCCTTCTCCACTAGCACTTCCTCACATTTTTTTAGCTCCTCAATCTTGGCTGGAGGAGTTGTTCTTCCCTCTAAGTGCAAAGGCTCAAATTCGAGCTCCCTTTTCCAAAAACCTTGGCCTTCAAGAGCAAGTACCCACTCTGTCAAGTCTTCTCCGTTAGCTTCATCTAGGTTCATGAGACAAGCTGATAGAGGATCCTCAATGTTCGACCCCAAAAATAGTCCCTTGTTATGCAATAAGTGAAACAAGTTGTTCATGATCTGAAAAGATTCAGCCTGTATTTGTGGGACTATTATTGCCATGGCCAAATTCTTCGTCGTGGGTTATGCCCGGTTATATAGAGGAAGAACTAAGTTAGCAAACGTTAAAATTCCAATGTACAGATTGAAAGTGAAGGAAATTGACTACACTTAAGAATTTTGTATTTCTTCCAACCCTAATTGATAACACCGTTAATTGACCGGCAACGGCACCAAAATTTGATCACACTCAACTATGTCTTATAAAAAGACTAAGCGGGCGTTGCAAATATAATCTGAGTATTTTTCCCAGAGTCAAATCCCACAGGGAATTAACCTATCAATTATTATTGTTAGACTCACTCGATTCTCAGTAATCAATTTCCCAAAAGTTATGAATATTAATTTCTGGTATTTTTACTAACTACAACTGAATGAAATTAAGTAAGCTAAAAGATAACTAATACTGAGGTGTAAACAAATGCGATAAGGATCTAAGGTTATGGTTTCCCCCGTTGATGGAATCCCTTCTTGTATATTTCATATAGTTTGACCTAATTATCTCTATCAATCATGAACACTTATGGTACTGTAATTCTCTCTCGAGCAATTACGATAATTTACTAGACGCACTCTCTCGAGCTACGCTAGCTGACTTTTATTATAGTTCACTTTAGACTGCACCCAATGTATCATTATCTCTAACCCAACCTTTAAACCCTCGGTTATGGATCTTTCCTATACTTTGGGAGTGATGTTGTTCAACAACTACCTAAACATGTACTCTCTCTCGAGAAGATACACACTAAATAGGCACAACTAATTGAGGGCCCTTCAATCAACTACAACATGAACGTAGTTGAACAAATAGAGATGAAAATCAAGCAAACTATATTAATATAAGAATAAGTTCATCCTCAACGGGTTCCACCAAAACCTTAGACTACAAATTAGCTATTCATAAAAGTATGTGAAATTACAATACTAAAAGTCATAACCATCAATGAAAAATAGTAAGAAGAAGGAAAAACTCGTAGAAGAATTCCCTCGCCTTGCTCCTATTGTGTCTCTTGCCTCCTTAGGTCGAATTTGTGTCCAAAATATGTCCAATCCGCTAAAAATAACGTTCTCCCATGTATATATACCAAGTAGGTCGGGCCCAAATAATTATAACTTCTCCTACGCGAAAAAGGACAAGTTTCTAGGCCTGGAGTAGCGCGGGCGCGCTAGTGGCCGCGCATATGGCCAAGTATTCTGCCCCAGTACGCGTCAGGTCTGCGGTCGCGATTTCGACCGCGTTTTTCACCCTGTTCCGTTTGGAATTTTGAAAACTATATAATATGAAAGTTGTATCCCTTTGAGTCAGATTTCAAACCATATATTATATAGCCCAAATGGATTTCGGAGCAATAAGTTATGTCCATTTTACTAGACAATGCACAATATGCCTCCTCGAGTCTTCGTTTGTTCTTAACTATCAAATTTGACTCCCGAACACGATCCCGACTTAATTCCTTGAGAGTTTACTCAGACTTCAAAGCTCCAAATCACTTAAATTCATTCCATAACATCTATATAGCTCAGAATCACTCCTAGAAGGCATAAAACATACAGTTAATGCAAAACACTACCGATTAAAGCTCAACTCAATTAAAGTGCAGTAAACTAGAGTGTAATAAGCGATTAAAATATGTAATTATAGCCTATCATCATGTATCTATTGGTTGAGTATGAATATTAGGTGCAAATAAGTTTTTACTAATAGGGCTAATGCATTTAGAATTTTAAGTGAATTTGTATATCAATTTCTTAATATTTGGATACTTTCTTAAAATATAAGAAGTTACATAAAAGGAAAGTACACCAAATACTCTTATGCCTCGTTTGTTTGCACTTAATGGAGGTCTGAAATCTTAATCACTCAGATCTCAGATATTAAGTGCATTTATTTTTAAAGCCTGAATCTTAATTATTCAGATCTTAATCATTAAGTGTTTTTTTTTTACTTCACAACCACTTAATGGGTCTGAATAGGTCTGTATGATTAAGATCTATAACAGAGACTTAATTTCATTAAGATGTTATTACATATTCATTATTAACTTCCGCCACCGCCTATCATTATCAACTACCACTATGCCGCCACCGCCACCATACCCAACCACCACCAGCTCCACTACCACTACGCCACCATCATCCTCAATCATCGCCGCCACCATCATCCTCAATCATCGCCGCCACCATTATGACCATAACCACCCATTATGCCCACCACTCTGACCACCATCATTCTCACCTACAATAAACACTTATTCACCTCAACTATCACAACTGACCACCCCATCACCATCAACAACCACAGCCGGTGCTGCCCATCATTATAACCTACCCACCACCTTCCTCAGTCACAACTACTACCACAACCCGCCATTATTAAGTATCACCAACCACTACCACCATCATCAATCATAATCGCCACCACTACCAATAACTACTAGCTACTAGCATGAACCATCATCGTCAACCAAAACTACCACCGCCTCTAGTCGACACTCACTCGTTAGCCATCACCACCAATAACTATCATACTTTAAAAAACTATATATAATATTGATAGAATATTAGATTAGTTATTTTATTTGAATTAAATATTTATTCATTTTCAAATAAAGATAAATTTTATACATTCATATGTTAAAACTCAACAACAACAACACCAAACCCAATTTGATCCCAACATATGGAGTCTGGGAGGGTAGTATGTACTCAGACCTTTCCCCTACCTAATGCAGGTAGAGAGGCTATTTCCAATAGACCCTCGGCTCAGGAAGGGAAAGATGAAAAAAAAAATCACACACTGTAATAAAGGATAAATAGTATCCAATAATAGCAATAGGGAATACAATACCTGAGGCGAACAAAACCACATACTGTAATAAAAATCTAAGAATATGAAGGGAAATGCATGCTACTAAGCCTATCGGTGAACACTATAAACTACCTACTAACCTTCTACCTTAATCCTCGACCTCCACACCCTCTTATCAAGTGTCATATACTCAGTGAGCTGAAGCAACGCTATGTACTACCTAATCACTTCTCCCCAGTACTTCTTAGGCCTACCTCGACCCCTTCTCAAACTCTCAATGGCCAACCTCTCACACCTCCTCACAGGGGCATCAATGATTCTTCTCCTAATATGTCCGAACCATCTCAGTCGCGACTCCCGCATCTTGTCCTCCATGGAGGCCACTCTCACTCTGTCCCGGATAGCTTCATTCTTAATCTTATCTCGCATGGTACACCCACACATCCATCTCAACATCCTCATCTCTGTTACTCTCATCTTCTGCAAGTGGGAGTTCTTGACTGGCCAACCCTTAGTCTCGTACAGCATAGCGGGTCGAACCACCACTCGATAAAACTTACCATTAAGTCCTAACGGCACATTCCTATCTTATAGAACACCGGAAGCGAGCCTCCACTTCATCCACCCCGCTCCGATGCGATGTGTGACATATTCGTCAATATCCCTATTACCCTAGATAATAATAGACTCGAGATACTTGAAACTCGCTCTCTTGGGGATAACTTGAGCATCAAGCTTAACCTCTTCTACGTCTGCATGATGGGTCTCACTGAATTCGCACTCCAAGTATTTTGTCTTGGTTCTACTCAGTTTGAAACCTTTAGACTCCAAGGTCTGTCTCCAAACCTCCAACCTCGCGTTAACTCCGCTACGTGTCTCGTCAATCAACACTATATCATCGGGAAATAGCATGCACCAAGGCACCTCCCCTTGTATGTGACTTGACAGTACATCAATTGCCAAGGGAAACAAAAATAGGCTAAGAGTAGATCCCTGGTGCAACCTCATCACCACAGGGAAATGGTCTGAGTCACCACCCACAGTCCTCACCCGAGTCTTAGAATCATCATACATGTCCTTAATCACCTTAATGTACGCTACCGGAACACCGCTAACCTCCAAACACCTCCATAGGACCTCCCTCAGAACTTTATCATATGCCTTCTCAAGGTCAATAAACACAATATGCAAATCCTTCTTCCTTTCCCTGTACTGCTCCACTAATCTCCTTACCAGATGAATCGCTTCCTTAGTCGAACGCCTCGACATGAATCAAAACTGATTCTCAGAAATAGACACGCACCTCCTCACCCTGGCCTCCATCACTCTCTCCTAAACCTTCATAGTGTGACTCAATAGCTTGATACCCCTATAATTGTTGCAATTTTCAATATCACCCTTGTTCTTGTAAAGCGGAACCATCATACTCCACCTCTATTTTCCGGGCATCTTCTTTGCCTTAAAAATAACATTAAACAACCTAGTGAGCCACTCCAAACCTGCCCGCCCCACGCTCTTCTAGAATTCCACCGGGATTTCGTCTGGCCCCGTTGCTCTGCCCCTGCACATCTTACGCATCACTCCTTCCACCTCCTCTACCGTAATCCACCTACAATACCCAAAATCCCGCCGACTCTCGGAGTGCTCCAACTCACCCAGCACAATGCGTCTATCCCCCTCCTCATTCAATAGTTATGAAAGTATGTTTGCCATCTTCTCCTAATGAGTTCCTCGTCCATCAACACTTTACCGTCCTCGTCCTTGATGCACTTCACTTGGTCTAAGTCACGAGATTTCCTCTCCCTCACCTTGGCCAACCGGTACAACCTCTTGTCCCCACCTTTGCCCTCGAGCTCCTCGTACAAACGAGCGAATGCTGCGTACTTAGCCGTTGTAACTGCTAACTTTGCCTCTTTCTTTGCCTTTTTGTAATACTCCTGATAAGTTCTTTTTTCCTCCTCGTTTGTACTCTCTACTAGCTTCAAATAAGCAGTTTTCTTAGCTTCCATTTTACCTTGAACCTCTCCATTCCACCACTAGTCCCCTTTATGACCCCTAGGAGAACCCTTTGTGACCCTTAAGACCTCTCTAGCAGCTACCCTAATGCAATCCGCAGTCATGGACCACATACTAGACGCATCCCCCATACTCATCCAGGCCCTCATAGCCAACAACTTCTCCCCTAACTCCTGAGCTTTGTCCTTGGTCAAGTTACCCCACTTGATCTTAGGTTGCCTGCACCCCGCCCTCTTACTCCTACTCTTCTTGATCTCTAGGTCCATAACTAGGAGCCTATGCAGAATCGTGAGTTTCTCACTCGGGATGACCTTACAGTTAGTGCACAAACCTTTATCGCATTTCATGCAGAGAAGATAATCAATCTGAGTCTTGCCCATTGAATTTAGGAAAGTGACCAAGTGCTCTTCCCTCTTCGGGAGACTCGAGTTAGCTATAACCAAATCAAAAGCTCTAGAAAACTCCAACAGTGAATTACCTCCCTAATTCCTATCCCCAAAACCGAACCCGCTATGCACATCATCATAATCCCTAGAACTATCCCCAATATTACCATTGAAATATCCACCAATGAACAATTTCTCTGTGTGCGGGATACTACGCACCTTCTCGTCCAAATCATCCCAAAATTTCTTCTTGACCTCCTGGTTCAAACCTACCTGAGGAGTGTATGCACTAATCACGTACAGTAAACCCACCAACTACCAACTTAATACTCATCAGCCTATCATTTACCCTCCTAACTTAAACCACGAGCTCCCTGAGGTCCCTGTCTACTAAAATACCTACCGATGTCAAAAATCAAACAGTCTTAATTATTTCTATTCAGATCTTAATACACATCTTAACATATTCAGATGTGTATTCAGATTTAGATGTCTTAATCTTAATACACATCTTGATATTTAGATGTGTATTCAGATTCAGACGTCTTAATCTTAAAAAAACAAATGAGGCCTTAGCGTTCTATAAAAAAATACTTTAAAACTTAAAGAAAATCAAATTAAATTTGTACGACAGACCTTGTTAAATGCTGGAAGTAATTTATTTTAAGAAAAAGTGACAAAATAAGCAATTTCTTTTCGGTAAAAGGAGACATGTTATTGAGCGAATTAACCAAAACACATAACATTGAAGTTTCGTTAGATGGAATTTTTTAGATAAACTACTAGTACTAATTATTAAAAAAATTACTGACAACTAAAATGTTCTGATTAATGAAACATTTTCTTTTCCACTAATTTTATCGTATTATCTTAATATTTTCAGCACCGCGATTGTGACATGTAATGAGACCACACAACATAATGTGAGTGACTTGTAGGATTGAAAGACATGCTGCCTGGGGAAATTGTCAGAGATGTAGAGAATTTCGAGAACAAACCCAATTCAAACACGGAGGAAATTGAGACAGTCAATTTGAGTGATTAGGAAACAACTAAAGAGACCCGTATCAGTGTCCATCTTTCACCATCCGACAGAGAAGAGTACATAAATTTCCTGAAGGAATACGAAGACATCTTTGCTTGGTCCAATGATGACATTGTGCTCGGTAGTGAAGCAGAAGCTTAGAAAGTTCAAGCCGAAAATGAGCTTAAAGACAAAATTGGAGGTTGCTAAATGAATTGAAGCTAAGCTTCTCCGAGTGGCCAAGTATCCTACTTGGTTGGCCAACATTGTGGCCATACCAAAGAAAGATGGAATGCTTAAGATTATGGTCGATTATAGATATTTGAGCAGAGCCAGTCTTAGGGAGGATTTTCTACTTCCAGATATATTTATCCAATTGAAAACTGCACTAAGATTGAACTACAATCATTCATAGATTTCTTTGTTGGTTACCATCAGATCTGGATGGATAAGGAAATTATGGAGAAGACTGCCTTCATTATGTCATGGGGAGTATACTGATATAAATGATTCCATTTGACTGGAAGAATGTTGGAGCCGCATGTAGATAGCCATGAATACTCTCTTTCATGATATGATCCATAAATAAATCGAGGTATAAGTAGAGGATATCATTATTAAGTCCAAGAAGAGTTCGGAACATCTAGTGGGCCTTAAGAAGTTCTTGGACCCTAATATGGTAGCGGATGGCTTGAATAGAAAGATGGAGAGCATGAGAGTTTGAAATTTATTCCAGATGAGGAGAGGCTGTTGGCAATGAAGTTTCAAGCATTGGCTAACAGATTAGTAAGATTGGACATTTCTGAGACTTGTAGAGTTCTTGGCTGTGTGGTTGCGTTGTCGTCCTTGTTTGAGTGTATTAAGTCTAGTCAATATGATAATACATATTTGTTGGTGCTTAAGGACACGGAGCAACGAGGTGGTATTAAGAAGCTGGTTATTAGAGACGATGGTGTATTATGACTACAAGGTCGGTTTGTTT
Source organism: Nicotiana undulata (assembly GCA_005239495.1). Classification (NCBI taxonomy): domain Eukaryota; kingdom Viridiplantae; phylum Streptophyta; class Magnoliopsida; order Solanales; family Solanaceae; genus Nicotiana; species Nicotiana undulata. Next base: position 118,650 of record ML285207.1, read on the forward strand.
TCCTAAAATTGATAGTTTAAGGGTGTTGATTCTCGAGGAGGCTCACAATTTGAAGTATTTTATTCATCTCGGTCTCATGAAGATGTATCATAATTTGAAGCAGCATTACTTTTGGCAAAAAAATGAAGGAGGACATTGTTAACATGTTTCACGGTGTTTGAATTTTTAGCAAGTGAAAAATGAACATCAGAAATCAAGTGGTTTGACTCAGAGGCTGGTTATACCGGAGTAGAAGTGGAAGCGTGTTATTATGGACTTCATGGTAGGCATTCCACTGACTTTGAAGAAGCTTGATACCATTTGGGTCATTGTTGATGGATTGACCAAGTCCGTGCATTTTATACCGGTGTTGACTATATATACTTCAGAAAAGTTGGCACATATCTACATTATAGAGATTGTTTGTTTTCATGGTTTACTTGTTTTTATTATTTCAGACTGGGGTACTCAGTTAACTTCTCACTTTTAGAAAGCTGTTCAGCATGAGTTGGAATAGACATGTGGAGCTTAGAACAACTTTTCACCCATAGACATATGGTCAGTCTAAGCAGACTATTCAAGTTCTTGAGGATATATGAGAGTTTGTGTGATTGACTTTGGGAGTTATTGGGACTAACTTCTACAATTAGCAGAGTTTGCATAAGTCAACAATTACCAATGCAACATTCAGATGGCTCCGTATGAGGCTTTGTATGGTAGGCATTGTAGATTTCCTATTGGTTGGTTTGAGCCTAGTGAGGCTAAGTTGTTAGATAGTTGATTTGGTTCTTTGAGAAGGTGAAGTTGATTCAAGAGTAACTTCGTACAACTCAGTCCAGGCAAAAGAGTTATGCGGACAAGAAGGTCCGCGATGCAACATTTATGGAGTGAGAAGGTACTTCGGAAGATTTTACCCATGAAGGGAATGATGAGGTTTGGGAAGAAAGATATACAAAGTCCGATGTTTATTGGTCAATTTTAGGTATTAGAAAGAGTGGGTGAGGTTGCTTATAGGCTTGCCTTGCCTCCTAGTCTAGCGGGAGTTCATCCGGTATTCCATGTTTCTCTGCTCCAAAAGTATCATGAAGACAAGTCACACGATTTGAACTTCAACACAGTGCAGTTAGAGGAGAATCTAGCTTGTTAAGAAGAGCTAGTGGGCTTTTTGGATAGGTAGTTTCAGAAGTTGAGGTAAAAGGAAATTGCGTCGGTGAAGGTGCTTTGGAGAGCCCAACCAAGCTACTGGGGAGACCGAGTCAGATATGTGGAGCAAATATACACAACTTTTCAGCATCTCAGGTATGTTTCTAAACCCGTTCGACGACGAACGTTTATTTAAGAGATGGAGAATGTAATGATTCGATCGTTTATTTTGAGTATTAAAATCCCGTTCCCCTATTTTACGCTTCCCACTCTATTTTACTGTCACGACCCAAATCCTAACAGGTCGTGATGGCGCCTATCGTGGAATTAGGCTAGCCAACCATCACCTTACTGTGCTTTTTGTTCAATTATAATAGTTCACAATTAAATAATAAGCAAGCAACCACATCATAATTAATATAATAAAGTATTAGCGTTCCCATATTAACCTAAACAACCTCCCAAGAACTGGAGTCAATAGTCATGAGCATCTAAGAATAAATAAAATAACTCTGCTAAAACTATAATATATGTCTCTGAATCAAATGCTAAGACTAAATAAGTAAGGGAAATGGAGAAGCTGTGGACGCTAGACAACTACCTCGAAATCCCGTGAAATTTCTGCTACCAAACTGCGTCAGCTACTGCTGCGAACTAGTACCTGGATCTGTGCACAGAGGCACA
>ML285208.1:0-57267 GCA_005239495.1 Nicotiana undulata
GGGGGGTTGGGGTGGGTGGGGTAGTAGGGTGGGTGGTGACTGAAAAAAAACTTGTTTTTGTGAAGAAAGGGCATGGGGTGGGGTTAGGTGGGTTGGGTGTGGGTATGGGATGGGTTGGTAAGGGTATGGAATAGGGTGGGGAAGCTTGAGAAAGAGTTTTGGAAAATGTTTTCCCTTGTCTTGATAGGGAAAACATTTTTTTTCCAATTGGAGGAAAATGAGTTGATGAGGAAAAATATTTTCCAAAACATTTAAGCCAACCAAACATGGGAAAATTAGAAAATATTTTCCTTCATACCAAACACACCCATAATGTAAAACCTAAAGCATGATTTCCACCCAGTTTAACCCACAGAATCATATAACGACCCTCCCTATTTTACTAATCACCCCAATATCTGTTTACAAAGGATTATTACAAACCAAGATTGAATAAATTATATAAATAAATGGAAACTACACTATAGGGAGCCTGAATCAGACCCAAAGTAAACCTGGGAATACCAAGCCTTCAATATAGTCTCAAATGCCATGAGTCTCATAGCCAATATGGGTCTAAGTGTGTCAGAGTTCCCTAAGGACCTCAAGGATCCTGGGCAGTGCTCACACCCAGACCTTTTCTCAAATAGGGGATTAGTTATGTGCAGTGTGGAAAGGCCAGCCCCAGTGTGCCAGAGTTCGGAGGAATCCCATGGATTCCTAGGCAGTACACATACTGGAGGGGCAGAACCTAATAGTCTAAGAGTAAAGTGAGAGTGCTTGACATAGTTTTGAAAGATTTAATAAAACAGTGTTGAGATAACTTTAGGAGTGAAAAGATTTTCTGGAATAGAAACTAGTTTAAGGGGAATTTAGGAATGAAAACCGGTTTTTAGAAGAATACTAACAGTTTTGAAATCAGTTCTGAAGAGAGCAAATTCATCCAAACAACCAATCACTCATAAAATACCCAGATTCACATACACTTAACAAGTAGATTTCAGACAGGGGTGAATGGGGTTGGAAACATACAGGAATCACATTAGGGGGCACATGAATAGGGTACAGGGGAGGCATATAGACAACAATGCACAGAACACTTAGGAGTCGCAGAGACTTAACAAGTTAGCCATGATAGTAGGCAGTTAAGACATAAAGCAAAGATGTTGTAAAAAACAAGGGTGTCTTAGACAGGATTAGACATACAATTAAGTTCATTAGGGGATTAAGTTACTAATCATGATCACACCAATCTAAGGGAGTAACAGAAACATGCTTGGCCAATATCAAACCATCAAATGAAGTCTAGACATACTGATTACATACTTGAGCAAAAGAAGACAGAATTTAGACATGTTGGGTAAAACAGTAAACAAAAGGACAACTTGAATGCATAACCAATCGAACTAATGCAAGAATAGACAGAAAAAACAGAGTTGAGTTTCAAAATTTAACTAGAGACATACCAGTTAAAGAAGAAAGTACATAATGTAAAGCAGGTACAGTTCCAATGTCTAGCCTTGGCTTTCAGCCGGCTAGACCAGTAGTTATCACAAGTAACATAGAAAGAAGAGAGAGTTTGAGTGTGAGTGTGTGTTCTCAACTTAGTTCATGTGTTAAGAGGTAAAATAAGAGAGTTTATATAGTAGTTCAAGAGTAGTGTAAATAAGGTAAAGGAATCAGAAACCAGCAAGTAAGGAGTCACATAATCCAATCATACAAAAGAGTTCAACATAGACCTCCCTTAATTAAGGGAAATTAGCCAAACGGTAATAACAGAGATTAACTAAGGCAAGAGGTTCAAATCAGACCAAATAAAGGAGTACATAATAAAATAATTAGGGGTCTAAATAAGGAAAGAATCATGTAAAGGAATCAAGAAATATACATGCAATCAAACAAGGTAAGAATGACTAATTAAGGTCGTAAACAGGGAAACAGGCAAGACTTAGGCATACACTTTCTAACAGAGCAAATCAACTAGCCAAATTTCAGAGTAATAATGATATCAACTTCCCAAAAATAGGCTAAGTAAAACTTCACAAGAAGAATACAGAATTAAACGGAGACATAGACTCTAGCCCTAATAGAGATTTATTAGGGCAAAATCACAAGAAATCCGAATTTGGCAAAGGAAAATTGTGTAAGTCAAAAATACAAAATGATTTAATACGATTGGTAACATTGAAAGACTCCAAATTGAAGCAAAAAATTAGAAAAATCAGAGTCTCACATAAAATCGACTAGGGCTTAAGTATCTTCTGCATAAATCAGTCAAGAAGACTAAGGGTAATCGATTAAACACTTAGAAGTCAGAAATCTTTGAAAACAAATCGTAATGAACCCTAGTTTTAGGGAAAAGCAAAAGTAATCGATTAAAACCAGATATTCTCAGAGAAAACATGTAAGAGTTGCTCGATTCATCTCAGATCTATACAGATCTGAGAAGATAAAAAATAATAGACTAAGTTTTTTTAGAAAACATAACAGAGATGAGAACATAGGTCTAGAAACTAGAGATTTGTAACAAAAATAAGAAAGATCTCTTACTCATAGTCGAGCAAATGGCCTGAGATACGCAAAGAAGCAAGGGTGTAAACCAAAAATGCCCAGGTTCCTGGAGATCCTCTCAAGGATCTAAGAAACCGAAGAACCATAGTAAGTAGGAGGCCAAGGTAGGCCCGAGATGACATAGAAACATCACAGAATGACGGGATGAGCCGGTGACGGCGCTTGAAAACTAGAGTTAGGTAGAGAGAGTTGAGAGAGAAGAGAGAAGGTGACAACGGGTGAGAGGGTGGGAAATGAGAAGGGTTTGGGGGCCATTAGGGTTTAATTAAGGTAAGGGGGATCTGGACTGTTGATCAAAAATGATCAACGGTCAAGATTGGCCAGGGTGTGGGTCGGGCAGGTTAATTATCTGGGCCTGAGGGATTGGGCTGTATTTTTAAAAAGGTTTGGGCTGGTTAGAGAGGTTAAGGCTGAGAAATAAAGAGGCTTTTTATTAAATACCCAAATAATTGAATAAAATTAATTTATAAAATAATTAACAAATTATAAAAATGATTTTCATGCATAGAGATGTTTTAAAATAAATTATTCAGTATTTTTAAAAACATAATGGACCATTTATGAAATAATTTGAGCTTAATAGGTCCATAAATAGTAATACTAAATCAAGAAATATTTTAAAATCATTTGTGATGCAATTTTGTAATTATTTATATAAAAAATATGCTAGGGAAAATTAATTTAAAAGTGTAGAAATTTTGGAAAAAATGCCAATTGATGCCAATGAATAGCTTTAAGGTATATGTGAATCTAAAAAATATTGTTGGGAAAAATTGGGTATCAACAATATAAATCATCAATCCTCGGCAATGGATACATGTTCTTGATGGTGACTTTGTTCAACTGTCGATAATCTATACACATCCTCATCGATCCATCTTTCTTCTTGTCAAATAACGCAAGTGCACCCCAAGGCGAGACACTAAGTTTAATGAAGCCCTTATCACTCTTGCAACTGTTCCTTCATTTCTTTCAACTCTGGCGGGGCCATGCGGTATGGCGGAATGGAAATGGGCTGAGATCCCGGAGCCAAATCAATACAGAAATCAATATCCCTGTTGGGTGGCACCCCCGGCAGATCTGTAGGAAAAACTTCTGGAAATTCACGAACAATGGACATGGAATCCATGAAAGGAACCTGTGCACTAGAATAACGAACATCAGCCAAATAAGTTAGACATCCCTTCTCGACCATACGCCGAGACTTCATATAAGAGATAACCCTACTGGTAGAATGGCCATGAGTCCATCTCAACTATAATCAAAGCAACCCCAGCAAGGCTAAGGTCACCATTTTGGCATGACAATCCAATATAGCATGATAAGCTGACAGCCAATCCATACCCAGAATGACATCAAAATTGATCATATCGAGAAGGAGAAGGTTTACACTAGTCTCAAGACTCCCAATGGTGACCACACACAAACGATAAACATGATATACAATAATAGCATCCCCCACAGGTGTGGACACATACCCAGGAGCACTCAAAGAATCACAAGGCACAACCAAATATGAAGCAAAATAAGATGACACATAGGAGTAAGTAGATCTCGGATCAAATAGAACTAAGGTATCTCTATCTGCAAACTGAAACAGTACCTGTAATAACAGCATCAGATGACTCATCCTCAGGACTGGCTGGAAACGCGTAACATCAGGGTTGGGCCCCACCACTCTGAACCATATCCGTAGGACGACCTCTAGTTGGCTGGCCTCCACCTCTAACGGCCTGACCTCCACCTCTAACAGTATGGCACCTAGCTCGTGCCGCCTGACCCCTTCCTGTTGCTGGCTGAGCAGGTAGTGCAGCAACCGGTACCGGGACCATGGCACGAGAACCCTGATGTTGTGGCGGAACACCTAATAGTCTCGGACATGTCCTCCTAATATGCCCATAACCACCACAAAACATCCATCCTGATACTGTGGCTGTGGAAACTGAGACTGACCCGAACGGGCCAGATTACCACGGTAATAACTCTGAATAGGAGGTTCACTGATAGGAGCTGGTGGTGCACTGTAGGCTGAATGTCTAGAAGGAGGCACATATGGACCACGACTCCCTGAAGCACTGTGGGATGCCTGAGGAGCTGAATGGAAAAAACTGGGAGGGTGGACTCTACTATAAGTACCCCTACCTCCAGCCGCTGAACCATCTCGACTCGCCTAGCGACATTGGCAGCTGCCTGAAAAAAGAAATCTCACTCCCAGTCTCCTGAGCCATCTGCAATTTGATAGGTTGAGCAAGTATGTCAATAAACCTCCTCCTCCTCTCTCTCTCTCTCTCTCTCTCTCTTTCTGTGGGAATCAGAAGAAGAACATGATGGGCCAAATACACAAAATGGGTCTAATACTGAGTAATAGTCATACTGCCCTATTGGAGACGCTCGAACTGACGACGGTGCTCCTCTCTCAAGGTGATAGGCATAAACTTCTCTAGGAAGGGACACGAGAATTGATCCCAAGTAAGAGTAGGTGACCCAGCTGTCTGGTCAACAAATAATCTCTCCACTATTTATTGGCGGAACGACTCATCTGAAAAGCAGCGGAGTCAACCCTATTGGTCTCCAATATACCCATGTTCCGAAGCACCTCATGACATCTATCAAGATAGTCCTGGGGATCCTCTGAAGTAGCATCACTGAAATGAACTAGGAAGAGCATGGTAAATTTGCCCAATCTCTACAAAGCCTCAGAAGATATAGCTGACCCATCACCGGTCTGTGCCGCAGTAACCAGCTAAACTACTCCTACTGGATGAGCTACTAGAGTCTGATATTGGGGAGCCATCTACTCCGGAGTGTGAGTAGCAGGAGTCTGGTCTCCTCCTCCAACCTGAGAGACGGCTAGTGCCATGGGAAATGTGCCAGTCTGGGCCATACTCTCCATAAGGCCTACCAAACAGACCAAAGCGTCCTGAAGCACTGGGGTGGCAATGAACCCCTCCGGAACCTGAGTTGGCCCGCAGGAACAGTCTGGGCTGGAACCTCCTCATCGAACTCTACCTGAGGATCCACGATTGGGGCTGCTGCTCGGCTTCTGGGCTGAGCCATGCCCCTGCCCTGGCCTCTGGCAGGGCCTCGACCTCGACCTTTTCCCCTCGTAGGAGCTGCCGCTGGAGGCTCTGACTGCTACTAAGCTGAAGAAGCGGTACATGTTCTCACCATCTGTGACAGAATAAGAGTAGAAGAGTTCAATCAGTACTGAGAAAACAAAATCGCATGACAAAGAAGAATAGAAGTGAATTTTTTTCCTAAACTTTATAGCCTCTTGGAGATAAGTACACACGTCTCCGTACCGATCCCTCAGACTCTACTAAGCTCGCTCATGAAATGTGAGACCTAGGCAACCTAGTGCTCTGATACCAACTTGTCACGACACGTATTTCCAACCGTCGGGACCGTGATGACGCCTAATATTACACTTGCTAGGCAAGCCAACATTAGAAAATTATGAGCTGATTCTTTTACAATTCAATAATCAACAACAATTTAGCTATAATGTTTTAAATTAAACGCGGAATTTTGTATAACAGCTTCAATATATATATATATATATATATATATATATATATATATATATATATATNGCTCGGCACTTACCAGTACATGGGGTCGGTATTGATACTACAATGTGCACTTCCTGTGCATATTTTGGAGCTGGTCCGAGCTGATCGAGAGGTTGGCTGTAGGATTCATTCGTTAGGAGACCCAAGGTAGACCTGTCAGCGTCCGCAGGCCCAGGAATCCCCTTCTATACTTCATACTTTACTGTTTTTTTTTTATTTCGAAAACAATTGTATTCCTTTCACACTTTTACTTGTAGTAAATTCTATAATGTTCGTGAATTGTGACTCCAAATTCTGGGTAATATATATATATATATATATATTACCCAGAATTTGGAGTCACAATTCACGAACATTATAGAATTTACTACAAGTAAAAGTGTGAAAGGAATACAATTGTTTTCGAAATAAAAAAAAAACAGTAAAGTATGAAGTATAGAAGGGGATTCCTGGGCCTGCGGACGCTGACAGGTCTACCTTGGGTCTCCTAACGAATGAATCCTACAGCCAACCTCTCGATCAGCTCGGACCAGCTCCAAAATATGCACAGGAAGTGCACATTGTAGTATCAATACCGACCCCATGTACTGGTAAGTGCCGAGCCTAACCTCACGAAAGAGTGACGAGGCTACGCCGGGTCACTCACAATATAGCCTGCGTACAATCTAAATAATAAAAACAGGAAAAAAAAAGACAGAATAGAATAGAATAAAGCAATAGCTGGTAGGAAATAACTACAGTTCTCCGAAGTAATTCAACTATGTTCAGAAACTACCAATTCTTAAGTGTAAACAAGAATACCGTACAATTAACACAGTGCAGGGAAAGCATAAGCACATAAGTTGTTAGGGCGCGCAACCCGATCTCACCGTATCACAATAATTATAATCACAGTTCACCCTTAAATCACCAAACAATCGACCCTTATTACATCTATTGCGGCGTGCAATCCGATCCCACCGTACATATCAATTCACCCTTATTCCTCCTCAATATATCACCTTTATTCCACTTGTTACGACGTGCAACCCGATCCCACCATATCAATATCAATTACTCAGTAAGTATAGAAATTTCACAACTCAAATCACAAAGCCCTTCACAATGCTTAAACTTTAAACTGAAACAAATGGGAAGTTAGTACACTATGAAAATTCACACATGTAGTACTACTTAGCGAGACCTATTCAGAATATACCATAAAAGTACCATTAAGCCATCTTAAGAAAATAATAGGAGATAATGAAGATACGGAATAACTAATACCATTAACTGAGGGAATAACTAATACCATGAGAATAAAAGTAAAGCATGTAACAATTAAGGCAGGGAAAGAGACAATATGAGATAAACGGGAAAGAAACAGGCAAAACAAATAAATTGGCGGCGTATAAGTACTCGTCACCTCACATATATGCCTCTCACGTGAATTTCATATAGCAAACAGGTCGCGGGTTCCTAATTCCCTCAAGTCAAGGTTAGACACAACACTTACCTCGCTCCACAGGCCACTCAATACTCAAGTACCGCTTTTCCTCTAGAATCCACCTCCAAACCACTCGTATCTAGCCACAATTAACTCAATAACATCAAATATTGCTAAAAAAATCAATTACAATGCATAAATTTAGATTTCCCAAACTTTCCCCCCAAAAGCCAAAATCAACCCCGGGCCCGCTTGGTCAAAACCCGGGTTCGGACCAAAACCCATTTACCCCCGAGACCGATTATGTAATTTGTAACGAACCCCGGCCTCAATTTGAGGTCTAAATTCCAATTCTACAAAAATCCCCAATTCTACCCAAACCCCCAATTTCCACAATGAAAATCCGAGATTTTAGGTTGAAAATTTATGAAATGTAATGGGTAATTGAAAGAATGTAGGTTATAATCACTTACCAACAATTTGGGGAAGAAAATATCTTGGAAGAATCGTCTCTAGGATTTCTAGATTTTAAAAATTTGAAAGAATGGCCATAATCCCGTAATTAATAGTTGGGCGACAGTGTTCATCGTGTTCGCGTGAACACTTCCGCATTCGCGAAGAGCTGCACCTACTAAGCTTATGTGATTGGGAAACCGTCAACGCGTTCACTAAGGCTACACCCCCTGGTCTTCGGGTTCGCGAGCCTTTGCTCGTGTTCGCAGTGAAGGAATGACTGACCCCTCCCCAGGTCCCAAATGCTACGCGTTCGCATTCAGCTAGTCACATTCGCGAAGGGTAAGGCCCCCATCGCTCCACGTTCGCGACCCAGACTTCGTGTTCGCAAAGAAGAAAACTTTCCCCCGTCCAGTCCACTCTTTGCGTTCGTGAGAGGGCCTTCGCCAACGCGAATAAGAACACACCAGATATTAGCTGAAGCACAAAAAAACCCAGATTTTTCTAAGTTCAAATCATCCCTTAGCATATCCGAAACTCACCCGAGCCTTTGGGGCTCCAAACCAAACATGCACACAAGTCTTAAAACATCATACGAACTTGTTTGCGTGATCTAATCTCCAAAATAACACCTAGAATTACGAATTGGACACCAAATCGAATGAAATTTTCAAGAAAGTTTCAAACTTCTATTTTCACAACCAGACGTCCGAATCACGCAAAACTAACTCCGTTCCTCACCAAATTTCACAGACAAGTCTTAAATATTACAATGGACATGTACCGGGCTCCGGAACGAAAATACGGACCCAGTATCAACATGATCAAACATCAATCAATTCTTAAAATCATTAATCTTTCAAGCTTTTAATTTTTTATCAAAATTCCATATCTCGAGCTAAGGACCTCAGAATTTGATTCTGGGAATATGCCCAGGTCCCATATTTTGATACGGACCCACCGGCACGATCAAAACACAAATCCGGGTCTGTTTGCTCTAAATGTTGACCGAAATTCTTATTTTTATTGATTTTTAACATATAAGCCTTCCGAAAAAACACTCGGACCGCACACGCAAATAGAGAAAGCTAAAATGAGATATTTAAGGATTTGGAACACACAATTTAGTTCTAAAACATGAGATGACCTATCGGGTCATCACAAACACGCACCACTTAGAGTGAACTCTCTAAATTATTTTCAAAACTTTCTCAATCTTTTTCCATTTTCATTCATAATAATTGAAAATTTGTTTCTGATTTCTTTTGGTGTTAATAGATAGAAAAAAACAAAAAGAAGAAACCAAAAGAAATTAAGGATGATGTATTGGTAAAAATGAATATTACACGTGGAATTAATTATGTGGCTGACATGGCAAAACACGCGGATCACTAAAAAAGCGACAACTGGAGAAGAGTATTAAAAAGGGAATGAGACTCAGTAGATACGAGAAAATCACCCCTAAGATGAGAAGAAACGGTGACTCGAGCCTCTTTAGCGATTTGAAGAGGAATCGGTAGAATGAACCAAGACAACAAAAAGGGAAGATTCATTGATCTTCAATTAATGAGCATGGATGATTACCAACGTTACAGAATCTTCACGAAATAGTTACGATTACCAATTATAACGTTTAATTAATGTCATTAATGCGCTCATAATGGCTCGGTCATAAAAGGGAATAGATGTTGTACTTGAAGGTTACTATATAAGGGAAAGAAATGTCATTTGTATTGACACATTCTGACTATTATTGGAATATACTTGATTACTTGTGATTTTCAATCAATTACTTTGCCATTTCCTATTTTTATTTCCTTTCTTATCGAGAGAATATTGAATTTCTTGATTATCATTAACTCAAGTACTTCTAAAAATAGGCTTTGACTAAGAATCTAATTCTTCGGTTAAAAATTTAGTTCCGTTACCGGGAATCTGATAATCTTCTCTTACTTTCCAAATCTCTCTCTCTCAACTGATCCATGTCGAATGTCAATGACAACAACCACCATGTGGAGGGAACTCCAGTTCCATCACCTCAAGGAACCCCACACGCTTCACAAGAAGCATCACCAGAAAGATCCACTCCTCAAAACAATGACCAACATGGAAATGAACAAAATGTCGAGCAGGATGTTGTGAAGCAGTTAATTGCTCAGTACGTGAATGATGCTCTCCAGGATTTCGTGAGGGGACTACCAGATGTGCCACTTACACCTCCACCAAACAATACTGCAACTGTGGAAATTCCACGATTAGGGTTGGCTAATTATGGAAATGGAGAAACTCCCAACGAGTCATGTGATGGGAGACAAGGTACGCCTAATAATTCTGATTTACAAACTTTAATACTAACCTTGCAGAAACAGGTGAAAGAAAAAAAATGACCGTATTGAGCAAATACCCGACGTACCACCTGTGATAAAAGGAGTTGATATCGACAAGTATTCACAACAACCATGGAAACCAAGCACAACTCCATTACCAATTCCAAAAAAGATCAGAATGCCTGACATCCAAAAATACGATGGAACGACCGATCCACATGACCACGTTATTGCATTCACCACGGGAGTAAAAGGCAATGATTTAACCAAGCAGTAGATCAAATTTGTGCTGGTCAAAAAGTTTGGGGAAACACTTACCAAGGGAGAGTTAACATGTTACTCTCTTTTGCTTGAAAATTCTATTGACTCTTTTGCTGAGCTTACAGATCTATTTATAAAAGCACATTCGGGTGCACAAAAATTTGAAAAAATAATGGAGGATATATTTAAAGTAAATCAAGGAGATACAAGATTGCTTCAAGAATTTGTAGACAGGTTCCAACGTGAAAGAATGCTGCTACCAAGAGTATCTGACAATTGGGCGGCCATGGCATTTGCAAGCAATTTAAACGAGAAAAGTTCAGAAGCTACGAGGAGGCTTAAAGAGAGCCTACGAGAATTCCCTGCCACGACATGGAATGATGTCTATAATAGGTATAGTACCAAGTTGCAGATAGAAGAAGATATCGTAGCTCAATCAAGGGTTGAAGAAAAAACAGGTTCGAGGCGGTCGGAATCTGAGAAGAGGTCCGGTAAAAATGGGTACAAACCTTATATGGGACCTTCGGGGCAAGAAGCTCGTTCCAAATACAAAGATGTGCGGGCTGATCACAGATTCACTAATAGAGATTCAGGTTCGTCATCGTTATTCAGAAAAGATAGAAGTGAACGTAACAGAGATGCTAATACAAACACAAGGATTGGGGATTACAATTTTAACGTCAGTACTTCCGAGTTGGTTGCTTTTTTAAGAATCATGGGGGATAAGGTACGTGGAATAAAGAAATGAGATCAAATACAAATAGAAGAAACCCAGATTTTTAGTGCGAGTTCCACAATGAACACGACCATAGAACATCATACTGCAGATTATTACAAGGCGGGGTGGAACACTTATTAAAGCAGGGTTATTTGATGGAATTGTTCAGCGAGAAAGGCAAACAAGCTTACATGAAAAATAGGCAAGAGCGCCCAAAACCTCTATCTCCAAAGAGGACAGTAAATGTGATCAACGGTGGAGAAGAAGTCAATGTAGTAACCTATACAACCGCGAGAAAAATGAAAAAGTTCACAATAAATCACGGGAAGAGAACTCGCCAAACTCTAGGGGACGACAACATAACATTTGATGATGCAGATGCTGATGGATTAATGATTCCCCACAACGATGCACTAGTAATATCTTTACTTATACATGACACTAATGTAAAGTGAGTTTTGATTGATCCAGGTAGCTCTGTAAATATCATTCTATTACGAGTGGTGGAAGAAATGTTGGTGGGTGACCGTGTAGTTCCAAAGCACGTTCTTTATCTGGGTTTGATAACTCAACAGTTATTACAAAGGGCGAGATTGATTTAAGTACATACACGGTAAGGGTTACCAAAGAAACAAAATTTCAAGTGATATACACGGATATGGACTATAATGTGATTTTTGGGAGGCCATGGATTCACGATATGGATGCGGTGCCATCTACATTACATCAGGTTATCAAATTCCCTTCAAAATGGGGAATTCAACATATTCGAGGAGATCAGCAAACTTGAAGGAACATCAATTCAGTGATATAGCCAAGTCAAAAATATACGAGTGCAAACCAGAAAGATGCGGGTGAAAGTGAGGAAGATGCAGCAAATCATATTTCAACAGAAATTGCATCAAAGCAAACTGACGTGGATTCTAGACCAGATGTAATTCAGGAGCCAGAAGAAAATGAAAACATTAAAACAACGATTGAGGAGCTCGAAGTTGTTCCACTATTCGCGCAATGGCCAAATCGAAGAATTCATATCGGAGCAAGGCTATTCCCAGAAAGGAGAGGCAAGTTAATTGAATATTTAAAAGCTAACACGGATTGTTTTGCATGGTCTCATTCAGATATGACAGGTATATCTCCGGAGGTGATGACTCATAAATTAAATTAAGATCCATCATTCGTACCTGTCAAACAAAAGAAGAGGAAGCAAGGATCATTTAAAACACAAGTGATCGATGAAGTGATACAGAAACTCTTAAAGATCGGTTCAATACGCGAGGTAAAAAATCCTAATTGGTTAGCTAATATTGTGGTAGTTCCAAAAAAGGACGGTAAATGGATAGTTTGTGTAGATTACACTGACTTAAATAAAGCATGCCCAAAGAATTCATTCCCTTTACCGCATATAGATCAATTGATTGATTCTACCGCAGGTCACAAATTATTAAGATTTTTAGATGTGTATTCTGGTTATAATCAAATAAAAATGGACCCCTTAGACGAAGAAAAAACATCATTTATTACAAACAGGGGGGACTTATTGTTACAAAGTCATGCCTTTTGGCTTGAAAAATGCTAGAGCCACGTATCAGAGGTTGGTGACCAAGATGTTCCAATAACACCTGGGGAAGACGATGGAAGTGTACATTGATGATATGTTTGTCAAATCAACACAAGCGGAAGATCATTTTCAACATCTTTCAAATACCTTCGAGATCCTCCGCATATATAACATGAAACTAAACCTAGAAAAGTGCATTTTTGGCGTAGCTTCAGGTAAGCTTTTAGGCTTTCTCGTATTTAATAGAGGAATTAAAGTAAATCCTGCACAGATTAAAGCTATTGAAGAAATACCTGATGTACTCACAAGCAAAAAGGAGGTACAAAGATTGACAGGTAGGATTGCATCTCTAAGAAGATTTATTTCAAGATCTTCAAAGAAAAGCTTTAAATTCTTTTTAGTATTGAAGAAGCAAAATCAGTTTGAATGGACTAAGGAATGTCGACAAGACTTCAAAGATTTGAAGGCATATTTATCAAATCCTCCCCTACTTTCTAAACCAAGGGACAGAGAAAGACTACATGTATATCTTGTAGTTGCAGAAGTAGTTGTAAGTGCAGTTTTGGTAAGGGGGGACAAAGGTAAACAATCTCCTATTTATTATGTTAGTAAATCTTTATTAGATGTTGAGACTAGATATCCTCATCTAGAGAAACTTACTTTAGCATTAGTCATAGAAGCTAGAAAATTGAGACCATATTTTCAATGTCATCATATCTCCGTAGTAACTGCATATCCTTAAGGAATATTTTGCATAAATAAGAATTGTCGGTCAGATTAGCCAAGTGGGAAATAGAACTAAGTGAATATGACATTATTTATCAACCTAGAACAGCAATAAAGTCTCAAGTTTTAGCAGATTTTGTCGCAGATTTTAATACTAAAATAATTCCTGAAATAGAAAAGGAATTACAAATTTTTACTGGAGTTAATCTAGGTACGTAGACTTTATTTATTGATGACTCTTCAAATGTCAAAGGAGTCGATTGGGTATTGTCTTAATCCCACCCTCAGGTGAAAGTGTAAGACAAGAAATTAAATGTTACCCTATTACTAACAATGAAGCAGAGTATGAAGTTGTAATTGTAGGTCTGGAACTAGAACGAGAACTCTCCATAGAGCAAATCGTGATTAAAAGTGATTCTCAACTGGTAGTCAATCAGATGCAGGGGACTTACACTGCTAGAGAGGAACGAATGCAACAATACTTGGAAAAGGCACGAGAACTGGTCAGGCAATTCCAATCATGGAAGATCGTGCAAATACCCAGGGAAGAAAACGCAGAAGCAGACGCGTTAGCTAACCCTGCTTCAGTTGCAGAAATAAAGAGTGAAGAAAATGCTATTGTAATACATTTATTTCATTCAACACTTGACCAGGATAAACACGAGGTAAGCTTTAATAATTTAACCAGGGATTGGAGAAACGAGATTGTTAATTTTTTGCAGTACGGGATCGTATCTGAAGGCAAGAAAGAATCTCAAGTGCTTTGATGAAAAGCTGCTCGTTACTGTCTATTTCAAGATCATGTATATCAAAAAATGTTTGGCAGTACTCTAGAAAGGTGCCTTGGACCCAATCAAACAGAGTGCGTGATGAGAGAAGTACATGAATGAAATTGCGTAAATCACGCAGGTGGATGATCTTTAGTTAAAACACTAATCAGAGTAGGATACTACTGGCCCAAAATAGAAAAGGACGCAAAAAATTTTGTAGCCAAGTGTGATAAATGTCAATGATATGCCAATAATATGCATCGACCTGCAGAGTTATTACATACAATTATTTCCCCGTGGCCATTTATGAAATGGGGAATGGATATAGTAGGGCCTTTACCACAAGCTAAAGGAAAGGTACGATTTTTATTAATGTTAACAGATTTCAAAATGGGTAGAGGCAGGAGCTTTTAAGCAGGTACGAGAAAATGGGGTGAAAGATTTCATGTGGCGAAAGATTATATGCCGGTTTGGAGTTCCAAAAGAAATCGTATGTGATAAAGGCCCACATTTTATAGGCTCGAAAATCACAGAGTTCTTTCAAAGTTGGCAAATAAAATAAATAACCTCTTCACCTTACCATCATGTGGAAAATGGACAAGTTGAGTCAACAAATAAGATTATCATCAATAATTTAAAGAAGAGATTAGAAAAATCAAAAGGGATTTGGCCTGAAGAATTGCCAGGTGTGTTATGGGCTTATAGAACCACAGCAAAAACAGCCACAGGAGAAACTCCATTTTCTCTTGTGTACAGGTCAGAAGCTTTAATCCCAGTTGAAATAGGAGAACCAAGCACGAGATTCACTTTGTAAATGGAAGAGTCGAATGATGAGGAGTTAAGAACAAACTTGGACTTACTCGAACAAAGAAGAGAAGCAGCTTTAATACAGATGGCAGCACAAAAACAAATCATAGAACGATACTACAACAAAAAGTCTCACCTCAGATACTTCAAAATTGGGGACTCCAAGTCCTGTATGTTTTTCCTTTTCAGGAAATGGACCACATGGAAGAAATAATCAAGTTCTCGAGATTTCATACTTCACATCTAAAACACTTGTGGACTACATACGTATATATAAGGAAGGCAAAGAAGACTGGAAAAGGAAGAATTCATGTCAAGCCTAAGGTCTACCCAACAAATCAAAAGTTAAGAGCGAAGTTAAGAGCCGAAAACGCAAGCCTGATTCAAAAACCTATAAAGAATACGCTCGTGGATTCAAATTTCAAAATCTTAAAAATGTTTAGGTTAAAGGCAATATTTTGTCATGGGTTGCAAGATATACCCTTGAATTTTTTTTTTACAAATCTGTTGTAAAGAAAACAGTTACGAAAGAGTTATAGATGATACTTGAATACATGTAAAGTATTATACAGTTTGAAAGTTGGAATGATACAAAAAACTTTCTTCAAAGTTATTCAAAGAAACGTGTGTGTTCCTATTTCTTCTTTCGTATGTTTACACCATTATGAAGTTGAGACATCTTATTCATTAAGCGTCGTTCATAAAAGGTCCCTATTTTACAAATCGTGCTTGTTTCAAAAAGTCACGAATTACTAAAGCATTTTTAATGCATATAAAAGAGTAGTACATAAACTCGAAATAAAATATCATAGAAGTTGAACAAAAACTTAGAAGATGCTATTATAATAACTTGGTTAAAACTAAGTATGAACTCAGTTCCAACCTGATTGTCTTATACAAAAAAGAACCCCAAAACGGACTAGGGGTAAGATTTCCCAAAACATTACCCCCAAATGGTCCTTGGGGTAAACCTCCAATTGTTCCACCAATAACATTAAACAAAGAAACACTTCAAACTTTTTCGCTTTCACTGTGGGGCAGAATCTGAACCGGTAGGATGAAGAGTGGCATCATCACTAGAAGGAAGAGAAACTTGAGCAGGGGAAGGTTGAGCAATAGCTTCACTAGGAGTGATTTCTTCACCTTCGGGAATACTAACCTCAGGTGAAGAAAAGCTTTCACTCTGCTAGGTCTTTTCAATTGTTTCTCTAGTATTTGCAATCTTAGCATTTAAGTCAAATCCTTCCCGGCTTACTTCCATTACTGTTTCAAGGCGAGTGTTCAAAAAAGCCTAGCTAACATCAACAACAGCTTAATCTTCAAGGGTTTCATAGTATTTTTTCCACTGCTCAACCTCAGCTCTTAATTCATCCTTCTCGTTCAAGGCAGCATCGTAAGAAGCCTGTAGGGGGCAAGAGATCTCTCTAAAAAATTTACCTTGTCTGAGGATACACGAAGATCTTCCTGAGTTTGTATGAGCATTTGAACAAGCTCCCAAGAGTAAGTTTCTTCCCGGTTCAGCAAATCCTTTAAGCTCCTAATCTCTTCAGAAGCCTTGGAAAGTTGTTTAGCAAATGAAGACTCAAGCGCTAATCTCTTTTCCCACCTGATTGAATGAGGCTTTCTCAACCGCTAGTTCTGCTGCCATAACCTTTACCTGCTGCTCTAAGGTACACTTTTCTTCCTCTAAAACCTCCATCTCAAGTTGAAGACCCTCGAACTGCTCTTTCCAATTGTCTGCCTTAGTGTGATAATCTTTCATCAACTTCTCCGTGTGGAAAATCCTTTTCATCATCTCCGTACCGATGAGAATGATCTACACAATAAGAAGAGGAATGTGATACCAGTGAAAGAAAAATCACGTAAAATAAAAAGACGAGGTTATACCTTTAAAGATGAATGCACAATATCATTCATCCACGTTAGAGAGCTGTGACTTTCCAGTTTTGACTTCTCAACTGGGCCAATCAGTGGTTTCATCCATATGTCAACTTGGCCTGATTTCTTCAAAAGATTACCATCTGCAGGAATCTCTATGGTAACTTATTTCATCGCCCTACTGCTACTAGAGGAACCAATTTCAAGATGGGAAGTTGTGGCAGTAGGAGAAACCAAGGAAGTCAAAATAGCCACGGGTGGAGCAATGGCAGCAGCATCAGGTACGGGCAACTAAGGTTCAATTGGAGCATACACGAGAAAAGAGGCAAGCGGCGTTTCCTCAGAAATAAAGCCAAAGATTTCTTCATCAAACCAACGAGAAAAGATTTGTTTAGTAGAGTCACAGGGTGCAGCAGCCGTCTTTTCATAAGAACTCACTAAGGTAGCATTTGGAGGCTCAGGCATGGGAACAAAACTACGAGGGGAGTAGCTTCGTCATCTGAAATGACCCGTCTCCTAGCTCGTGGTTTACGAACCAACGAACCTTCATCCTTCTCTTCTTCATCCTCAGAGTTCTGTGGTCTATCAGGTTTTCTTTTTGATGAAGAACTCAAGATTATCTCTTGAGCCTTTGATAGAGAGAGCCTCGAAGCAGTGATTGAAGCAGCACTCACACCTCGAACGGTAAACCCTAATAAAAAATGGGTCAATAAGTTCCAAAATAAATATGGAGGCAAGGAAGAAAGTGAAAGAGAAAATTACCGTGAGTCTTCACTTTCCATCCAAATCTGTTTGAAAGGTATTTCCAAGACCTTTCTTCCATAGGAGCAACGATTAACAATTTTTCTACCCAACCACGAAAATCAAGAATTTCCTCAATAGCCCCCATAGTTGCTGAAAAAGAAAAGTAAAACAGCCACGAGATTACAAGTTCTTCACAAAAAAGAAGAGAAATAAAAGATTGAAAGAGAAACTTACGTGCAAAGTTTCACTTTTCAGGAAATGGCATGGTCTCTTCACTATCCTCCTGTAAGAGCAGCAACGAACCAGGCATACCAGCCATGATCTTTATCATCTTCAAGGCTTACCAAAACCCTCTTGCTCCTCGCCACTAGGGTAAAAATCCCATGACGAAATAATTTGGGAGAGTAAAGATGAATCAGATGATAAAAGGTGAAAGGTAAAAAATCCAGATTTGACAAATATCTAAGGCATGCCACAACCCTCCATACAATAGGACCAATCTGTCCTAAACACACATCAAAGAAACGACAAAACTCAATGATAACTGGATCAATAGGTGGCCTAAAACCTAATGTGAAGGGATACATATACACAAAAGAAAACCCAGCTTTAAAGAAAGTGATCCTTTGATTTTCATTGGGAACCAGAATCGGGAAGTCAAATTTCCAATAGCAATCTCTCCGAACAATAGAAACTAAACCCTCATTAATCTAGGAAGGGTAAACATCAGCACGATTATGAGAAGCCATGGAAGTAACCCGGTTTTTTATTTAAATTCTCTATCAGTAACAAAGGAAAGTTCAGCAGGAATAATTTCGTCGACAGTAGGTTCACGAAGCGGTTCACTAGAATCCCTACTTCTAGCGAAATATCTATGTGAAGAAAAAGCTCTAGTTCTAGAAGAAGACTGAGGAGTAGTACTGGGTTGAGAAGAAGAACCACATACAGACATTGATCCCAAACTACGTAACCTACCACCTCTCTTACTCATGATAGGAGCAGAAAAAGGGGGAAGTTCATCTACTATGACAACTTCTTGAGGATCGGGATTTGAAGAAGACATAATTGTATGAGGAAGTAGTACGTAATGAAGGACAAGAATAAGTTGTGAATAAAGAGCACTGAAGAAAGTTTTTCGTAAAAGAAAAGGCAAAGGATGTATTTATACGTATAAACAACCGTCACGTAAAGGAGGTAATGATGGAAACTTCATTATGAAAACAGTCACGAAACTTCGTGACTGATGCAACCGCAAAAAAACCCTAAAACCCGCTGAAGAGTTGCAGATCCAATCGATGACTGCCACGTGTCACATGCATTAAATGGAAGTGACATACGACGCATTGGTTCAAAGGAAGATACAATGGTACATGAGAAATGGTGGCAAAAAATTCACGCCTTAAATAAGATCCACTTCCCAAATATTCAATTGATTAATAATTGGCAAGTGGGGGGACTACATGTATTGGTAAAAATGAATATTACGCGTGGAATGAATTATGTGGCTGACACGGCAAACACGTGGATCACTAGAAAAGCGACAACTGGAGAAGAGTATAAAAAAGGCATGAGACTCAGTAGATACGAGCAAATCACCCACGAGATGAGAAGAAACGGTGGCTCGAGCCTCTTTAGCGATTTGAAGAGGCACCGGTGGAATGAACCAAGACAACAAAAAGGGAAGATTCATTGATCTTCAATTAATGAGCATGTATGATTACAAATGTTACAGAATATTCACGAAAATGTTACGATTACTAATTATAACGTTTATTAATGTCATTAATTCGCTCATAATGACTCGGTAATAAAAGAGAATAGACGTTGTACTTGAAGGTCACTATATAAGGGAAAGAAATGTCATCTGTATAGACATGTTCTGACTATTATTGGAATATACTTGCTTACTTGTGCTTTTCAATCAATTAATTTGTCATTTCCTATTTTTATTTCCTTTATTATCGAGATAATATTGAATTTCTTGATTAACAATAACCCGGGTACTTCTAAAAAAAAGACTTTGACTAAGAATCTAATTCTTTGATTAAATAAAGGAGAAAAAGAAGAATGAACCCGGAGATCATAAAAATCAAGATGTCGCTGGGAAAAAGAGAATAAGCACCGTACAACTTAAATTGCATTGTTAAGTTTGCTCCTAGAAATTCAATCATTCAATTAGTCATTTGGAAGGTAAGTAGGAAGATAGTCATCTAGGCATGACAATTTGTAGAGCGGTGTACGTTAACATATAATGCGGTCATCTAAAAAAATAGGTTATTTTTAGGTGTATATAACTTAAATTCGATAAAGAAGCTTACTACATGATCACTAAATTCAATATTCTGGCTTAGAACGAGGAAAGCAATTATTGAAAAAGGTTTTGTCCTTTTCTTTTTTAAAATCGTAAGTTCGTTAATATATTCTTTGGGTACAAATTAAAAGAATTTTTTTATTGTGAGCTAGTGAGAAGAGTAACTATATAAACATTTTTTACTGCAGTTGCCGAAAAACAGGTGGTATACAAAATAAAATAGTTAAAAATATTGTTTGTGCTACAGATGATTGATAACTTACCTCACATATTTTACGGGTTCAAATCTACTTAGGATTTTGGATGAGTACATGTTTCCTCTTAGTATGAGGGAAAAGAAAAAGGAAATTGTAATTTAGATAGTAATCACTTTGCATTGCTAGGATATAATGAAATTAGTTATGGTTCCTTATGTTCCTTAAAAGTCTATTCTGTTAATGGGTTTCTTTGTTAATTTTGGATGTTCTATTTTGAGAGTAGTACGTATTCTTATCTTTAAGTCTAACTGTTTTTTTTCTTAAAAACATTTTGTAAAGTAGTACAGGGTGGTTTTTAATGGTGTTATTATCTTAAATTAACTGTTTTATTCCTTCAATGGTGTTATTATATCAAATTTAAAGTTGCATTTATTCGTGCATTAAATGTATTCTTATTATACATGCTTAGATGGCAGAATAATGCTTTAACATAAAAAATCACAAAGGTTTTGAAATCTGTTCAGAAAAGGTTGCCCTACTAATGATAATTTTTTGTTAATAAAAAAAATTGTATTTCGTTTATATCAATTTCATCATCTCAATCTAGAACCGATTATAATTTAAATATTCTTATTTATATAATTACTAATCTTTTAAGATGAAATTTACCACCTATGATGTGCTGGTGAAAATCATTGTCCAGGAGGTTGTATTCAGAGGTAGTTCAAAGCCAAAATTAGTCAAGGAAACTACAGGAGCTCAACTTTTATCCTAGGTGATTTGGTAGTATTTTAGGAGTGTTCTGTGGATGATGGTGGTATAGATGTTCTTTTCCTTGGCTCTAAAATCTGGGTGTTGCCAGTTTTTAGAGGTGTTTTTTATGTTTTCCTCTTAAGCTTTACATATTCTTGACTGGTAATAAAACTATTCTAATTACAAAAAATGATAGCTTATAAGTACCATTGTTTTATGTTTGATGATCTAACAAACTTAATGTCAAGAACCAGATGAGGAACCTGATCCACATTTGGTCCACATTCTCAAGAGCATGAAAATAACCAGACTTAAGCTGGAGATGTTCGTCAGAACCTCAGAAGTTAAATAATCAACAACGGGAACAGATGGTCTTCGATTCCCCTGGTGATTGTACCAAGTCAACTCTACACAGCTGAAAAGTGACTGACTGCACACGCAACAGTACAACACAGTGCATCAGTCACCTCCATTGGGAAGGACCTTGTAACAAAGTTGCTTACATCATTCAATTGATGTCATCAATATTAAATTGACATTAAACCTATGACAAAACATCACTTGAGCACTCAGAGAATTCACTCAAGCACTTCAACAGTGATTAAGCTTCCGATCAACAATTCTCAAGTGCATCAAGAATAAAGAAAAACACTGCTACAGACCAGTTCCCCATATCAAGCCACTACTACAAAAAATGTCTTTGGCGGCAATTATTTAGCGGCAATAAGGTAATTGTCGCTAATGAATTATTTAAGCTGAAATATTAGCTGCACATGATCAATAGTCAGTAAAAGATATCCTTTTACCGACAATAAGAAAAATTACCGCTAAAAAACACTAATTGAAATCAACTTTTTTATTATTTTAACTTTTCCTCTGTACAAAAAGAAAAATATTTCCCTCCAATTTTTCTGGACAAGAATTTACATTCCCTCTAATTAGAAAACATATTCTCTTCAAAATTAAATACGCACGCCAGTCACCAATTTGAAGGTGAAGCACGCCGTAGCAAAACCCTACGTGCTTAAAAATAACGCTGCAACAATCTCCACTGGTCCCCCCTGCCACGGTCTCCGACCATCCCCAGGTAACTTCTGTTCTTACCCAACAAGTTTCTTGAAATCGATTTACAATTGATTTTGGGTTGATGCTTCTCGAATATGCTCAATCGTCGCTGTCAATCTTCTCTTTCTCATCCGTTTCCAACTTCTCTTTTCATGTAGGTTTCAAGATTGTTGCAGAAATCATTCTTCTCCTTTAATTTCTTGTCTATCGGCAAAAAAATCTGCTTACCATGTACCAATTTCTAGTTTTTTCTATCAAACTATGGCGTTTTGGGATTTGTGAAAGTATAGCTTTTTTTGTGTTTGCTAAGTTGTTTGTGATATCTGCCTGCTGTTAGACTGATAGTCGATTGATTGAATTGATTCTTCCTCTGTTACTCTATTGTTGTTTGTTTGTTTGCTTCTTTTTTGTTGTATACTCTGATTGATAGTTGTGTGTGATATTTGTTTCCTTTTTTGTGTTTCCAATTTGTATTTTCTTGTCTTTGAATTAGTTTCTCTATATTTTTTCTAAGGCTACTTCTAGGCGGAACTAAGCGAATAAGATTTAGGGTGTTCGCCTCTCTATTTTCTGCCTTATTTTAATCTTTCTTGAACCCTGCCCTTCCTACTCGTCTGAAATATTTTGGTCAGCGGACATGATTCTTTGTAAGAATCTGTTTGTTCTTGTTCTTGAACCCTGCCCTGCCCTTGTTTGTTTTTTCTTTGTAATAATTTATCCCATAATGTTTCCACCCTACTGCATATAGTGAAGGAAAAGGCATAGAAGCAGAGCAGGTATCACGTAGGCACTCGCACAAGCAGTTATTAGCATAGCATTTGTTGTAGGTGTAGTACTTGGCCTCCAGTTTTTGTATGCATTTTCTGCTTGTAATCTTGATGTCTCAGCAGATACATGAAGGTATGATGTCCCTAATTGTAGATGCAGCTCGAATTTCTCCCCTGTTGTGTCCAAAATGTCTGCAATCGTAGTCGAACAACTGTGAACATAGGTGATCACGTGTTTGCCATGAATATCGGGTGTTCCCCAGCAGTATCTTGATGTAAACTTTATGTGGCACCATTCTTGGGATGTAGTATTGTGATGACCCAAAAGGTCATCCCGTGTATTTTTAGTAATTTTGTGTCCCGACGTCGTGAAAACCTCCTTCTATCTCACCTCTATTTACGTGCGCAACCCGGGCGTGTAGCCGGGGAGCCTTTATGTGAAAATTTGAGGAAATTAACAATTTTGAATTTGAAATGTGAATAAAGTTGACTTTGGTCAACATTTTTGGTAAACGGACCCGGACCTGTGATTTGACGGTCCCGGAGGGTCCGTAGGAAAATATGGGACTTGGGCGTATGTCACGACCCAAATCCTAATTCAGGTCGCGATGACACCCAACCGCGGGGTTAGGCAAGCCAGTACGAAACGCACTAGGTGTTACCCTTCCCCTTTTTAGTTAACAAATCAACAACTACTAATTTTAAACAGAACGAGCAAAATATCGGCCTGATACAGTAGTAAAGCATAATAAAGGACTAGCCAAGCTAAGGCATATACATAGATATACAACCCAATATCCCAAAATATACACTACGTGTGTGCCAGGAACTAGTGTCACGAGTGTCACGGGCAACCACTGAATATACAATAACTGAAATATATATATACTGAGCCTCAGTCTGAACAAAATATAGAGAAACATGACAAAGAAACTCCAGGGTGCTGCCAGGAAATCGCCAAGGAGGACAACTCACCGTGAAGTATAGCCACTCGGTCAATATCTAACACTGGACTGATAATCAGACGGACCAGCCTCTGGACCTGCACAATCAAGTGCAGAAAGAAAGGAAAGTGAAGCATGAGTATATACATAAATATGTACCCAGTGAGTATCCCGTCTAATCTCGAAGAAGTAGTGACGAGAGTTCGACTCGATACTCACTAAGGTCCAACAGTAATAAAGTAAGCAGGATGTAAGGAAAACTGTAGGCAAGTAAACAAATAATCAAGTACATCAATATCCGGCATCAAGTAACAATCTCAAATCAAACAAGTTTGGTATCCGCCGTGGCGTACGACCCGCTCCCATATGGTACTCACTCACATCGCTCCGTCGTGGCGTACAGCCCGATCCCACCCTGTAGTCTCAATCTCGACGTGGCGTACGGCCCGATCCCACCCTGTAGTCTCTATCTCGCCGTGGTGTACGGCCCAATCCCACCCTGTAGTCTCAATCTCGACGTGGCGTACGGCTCGATACCACCCTGTAGTCTCAATCTCGCCGTGGCGTACGACCCGATCCCACCCTGTAGTCTCAATCTCGACGTGGCGTACGGCTCGATACCACCCTGTAGTCTCAATCTCGCCGTGGCGTACGACCCGATCCCACCCTGTAGTCTCAATCTCGCTGTGGCGTACGGCCCGATCCCACAATATACTCTCTCATCACTCTACCGTGGCGTACGGCCCGATCCCATCCCGTAATTCTCTTATCACACTTAAATCAATCCAAGTATCACAACGTTCAAAGACAACAATACCAATCACACAAGTATATAAGTCACATTTATGCTACAACAGGGAAAAACAATGAACATGTTGTGTCCTAACTACCCAGACGAAGTTGTAATAGCCACTACGTACGGACTCTCGTCACTTGGTGCGTACGTATCCCCCAAACACAATCACATAGCAATCAAGGTTACTTAGAGATACAATTTCCCTCTTACGAGGTTAGAAAGGAGACTCACCTCGATAAAAGCACTCCTCGGACCAAGGACCAGATCAAAAGATGCGCCTGAAACTCCGAAACTACTCTTGACGGTTCACAACTAGCCAAACATAGAATAACTGAATCAATTTAAGGTTCATGAAGGAGAATTAGCAAGAGTTCCTAAAATTTAACATTCTTGGCGATGTTTGAAATTTCGACCCCGGGCCCACGCTTTCGGATTTTGAAATTCTTGAAGGATTAAATTACCCGTAGTCTAAGGATGGTAATTACATAATTTATTTAGGAATTCAATGGCTAAAAAGGGGTAATTCACAAATTTTCCAAAAAACCCATTTACAACCCAAAACCTAGATTTTTCCAAGAATTAGTAGTTGATTGCTTTGTTAATTCATGTATGAAACTAGATAAATGAAAAGAATTTACTTACCTCTACTGAATTTGGGTCAAGAGCAGGTTCTTAAAGCTCCTAGAACTCTCTAATGAAGGTGAAATGGTCGAAAAATGAAGAAGACCCGTGTTTGGAACTTAAATGTAGGTTGCCCACAAGGATTCTCGCACCTGCAACTTTGGGACCGCAGGTGCGGTCCCGCACCTACGAAAAATTGGCTGCACCTTCGGAGGCTGGGCCTGGGATCTAGGGTCGCACCTGCGAGGGAAAGTACGCACTAGCGGACTCGCACTTGCGGAGGATTTCCGCACCAGCGGCACAAGTCCGCACCTGCGGAGGTAGAAGGGTCTATGGGCTTTCCGCACCTGCGACTGGTAGACCGCAGGTGCGGTCACACCAGAAGCAGCCACACCAGCAGTGGATTTTGCTGGTTTTTGCCCCCGTGCGGGGTCCGAGAAGCCCTGGGCCCACCCGAGCCTCCGACAAAATATACTAACAAGTCCCAAATCATATGACGGACTCGCTTGAGTTCACGGAACACTCAAAACATCACTAGAACTTGAAATCACCCTCCAAACCCCTTGAATTCAAACTTAAGACTTTAAGAACTCTAGATTTCATATCATTGCGCCGAACGGGTCTATACTACTCGGATTGACCTCAAATTTTACAGAAAAGTCATAAATGACTATACAGAACTATTCCCGGTCCCGGAATTCCATTCGGACCTCGATAGCATAAATTCACGTTCCAACCCAAATTTCAAAGATAAGGAAATCCTGATTTTCATTTCGGGCACCGAAATGCTTTCAGATCATCAGAAACCCGAGCCGAACATACGCCCAAGTCCGAAATCATTATACGGAGCTACTGGAGCTTTCAGAACTCGATTCTGAGGTCGTTTGCTCGAAATGTTGACCGAAGTCAAACTTGGCCAAACAGGCCAACCTTAAGGAACCAAGTGTTCCTAAACCATCCAAATCATTCCCAAATCCCGAACCACCCTCTCCCGCGAGTCATAAAGCACGAATAGTCGCTAAGGGGGGTTTCAATCAAGGAAACGAGATCCTAATACGCAAAACGACCGGCTGGGTCGTTACATTCTCCCCCTCTTAAATAAACGTTCGTCCTCGAACGGGTCTAGAATCGTACCTGAAGTGCTGAATAGCTGTAGGTATCTGCTCCACATGTCCTGCTTGGACTCCCAAGTCGCCTCCTCAACTGGTTGGCCCCTCCACTGGACCTTAACCGTAGAAACTGTCTTAGACCTCAACTGGCGGTCCTGCCTATCAACAATAGCCATTGGCTCCTCCTCGTAGCCCAACTTCTCATCTAACTGAATAGTGTTGTAATCGACCACGTGCGAGAAGTCGACATGATACCTCCGAAGCATGGAAACATGAAAAACTAGGTGAACTCCTGATAAGGCTGGAGGCAAGGCAAGCTCATAAGCAACCTCTCCAACCCGCTTCGACACCTCGAAAGGACCTATAAACCTGAGGCTCAACTTGCCCTTCTTCCCGAATCTCATAATGCCCTTCATCGGCGAAACCTTCAACATAACCTTATCTCCGTCCATGAATGATACATCACATGCCCGCTGATCTGCGTAGCTCTTCTGCCTAGACTGTGCTGTACGGAGCCTCTCCTGAATAATCTTCACCTTTTCCAAGGCGTCTCTGACCAGATTTGTACCGTATAACTTGGCCTCACCAGGCTCAAACCACCCAATCGGAGAACGGCATCGTCGACCATATAAAGCTTCAAATGGAGCCATCTCGATGCTGGACTGATAACTATTATTGTATGCAAACTCTGCCAAAGGTAGGAACTGGTCCCACTGACCCCCGAAATCAATCACGCAAGCCCTGAGCATATCCTCCAAAATCTGAACTGTACGCTCTGACTGGCCATCAGTCTGAGGGTGAAATGCTGAACTGAGGTCTATCTGAGTACCCATCTCGCTGTGCAAAGCTCTCCAGAAGTGCGAAGTGAACTGAGGACCCCGATCTGAAATGATAGACACCGGCACACCATGCAACCGGACTATCTCACGAAGATAAATCTGAGCCAACCTCTCTGTAGTGTAAGTAGTAGCTACAGGAATGAAATGCGCCGATTTGGTCAGTCTGTCCACAGTGACCCAAACCGCGTCAACCTTCCGCAAAGTCCGAGGCAACCCAACCACAAAGTCCATAGTGATACGCTCCCACTTCCACCGAGGAATGGGCATCTGCTGAAACAAGCCTCATGGCCGCTGATGCTCGTACTTAACCTGCTGACAATTAAGACACCTGGCCACATGATGAACAATGTCCTTCTTCATCCGCCTCCACCAGTAGTGCTGCTTCAAATCACGATACATCTTTGTCGCTCCTGGATGAATAGAATACCGAGAACTGTGCGCCTCTGCTAGAATCCTTACCCTCAGGCCATCGATATCAGGAACACACAATCAACCCTGGAGTCGCAGAACACCATCCTCGCCTAAGGTAACCTCCTTGGCCCTGCCCTGGAACACCGTATCCCGAAGCTATACTAGGCGTGGATCATCAAACTGTCGAGCCTTGATCTCTCCCAATAATGAAGACTGAGCAACCATATGAGCCAAAACTCGACGAGACTCTGAAAGGTCCAATCTCACCAATCGATTGGCCAAGGACTGAATGTCCAAGGCGAAAGGTCTCTCCTCAGCTGCAATGTAGGCCAAACTACCCATACTAGCTGCCCGCCTGCTCAAAGCATCCGCCACTACATTTGCCTTGCCCGGATGATACAGAATTGTGAGATCATAGTCTTTCAACAACTCAAGCCACCTCCGCTGCCTCAAATTAAGGTCCCTCTGCTTAAACAAGTACTGCAGGTTGCGGTGGTCCGTATAGACCCCACAAGATACACCATATAGATAATGCCTCCATATCTTCAAAGCATAAACAATTGCCGCCAACTCCAAATCGTGCACAGGGTAATTCGTTTCATGAACCTTCAGCCGGCGCGAAGCATAAGCAATAACCCTGCCATCCTACATCAACACACATCCAAGCCTGACGCATGAAGCGTCGTAATATACGGTATACACCTCTGACTCTGAAGGCAAGGAAAGAACTGGTGCTGAAGTCAATGCTGATTTGAGCTTCTGAAAGCTCGCTTCACAATCATCGGACCACTGAAATGGAACATTCTTCTGAGTCAATCTAGTCAATGGAGCGGCAATAGAAGAGAATCCCTCTACAAAACGACGGTAATAACCTGCTAGGCCCAGGAAACTCCTGATCTCTGAAGCTGAAGTAGGACGTGGCCAACTCTGCACTACCTCAATCTTCTACGGATCAACCTTGATACCCTCACCGGACACCACATGCCCCAAGAACGCCATAGACTCCAACCAGAACTCACACTTGGAGAATTTAGCATATAGCTTCTGTTCTCGTAAGGTCTGAAGCACAACCCTCAAATGCTGCTCGTGCTCACCCAGGCTCCGTGAGTAGATCGATATATCATCAATGAAAACAATCACGAATGAATCAATATACGGCTTGAATACCCTATTCATCAAGTCCATGAAGGTTGTTGGGGCATTAGTCAAGCCAAAGGACATCACTAAGAACTCATAATGGCCATATCTGGTGCGAAATGCAGTCTTCGGGACATCAGAAGATCGAATCTACAACTGGTGATAACCTGACCTCAGATCAATCCTAGAGAACACACGAGCACCCTGTAGCTGATCAAACAAATCATCAATGTGCGGCAGAGGATACTTGTTCTTGATGGTCACTTTATTCAACTGGCGGTAGTCAATACACATCCGCATAGACCCATCCTTCTTCTTCACAAATAGGACTGGAGCACCCCACGGCGACACACTTGGCCTAATAAATCCCTTGGACAACAACTCCTCAAGCTGCTCCTTCAGTTCCTTTAGCTTCTTAGGAGCCATACGATAAGGAGGAATGGAAATAGGCTGAGTATCTGGAGCCAAGTCAATGCAGAAATCTATATCTCGATCTAGAGGCATGCCTGGAAGATTTGAAGGAAACACATCTGGAAACTCCCGAACGACAGGCACTGAATCAATGGTAGGATACTCGGTGGTGGTGTCCCGCACATAAGCAAGATAAGGCAGGCACCCTTTCTCGACCATATGCCGAGCTTTCATGAAGGAAATGACCCAGCTGAAGGCACTAACTAAAACACCCCTCCACTCTAACCTCGGCGACTCAGGCATGACCAATGTAACTGTCTTGGCATGACAATCCAAGACAGCATGATGAGGAGATAGCCAATCCATGCCCAAAATAACCTCGAAATCAACCATATCAAGCAACAACAGGTCGGCTCTGGTCTCAAACCCACAGAAAGTAATCACACAAGCCCGGTAGACCCGATCTACCACTACAGAGTCGCCCACAGGAGTGCATACATACAAGGGAGAACCCAAAGACTCACAAATAACATCTAGAAAATGGGCTAATAATGATGAAACATATGAATATGTAGACCCTTGATCAAATAGCACTGAAGCCTCTCTACCATAGACCGAAATAATACCTCTAATCACAGCGTCTGATGCCACTTCGTCTGCCCTGGCTAGAATAGCATAAAATCTGGCTGGAGCACCCGATGCCTGAGCTCCCCCGGGACGAGCTGGAACTGAACGACCCACTCCTGACTGGCCTCCCCCTCTAGGACGGCCCCTGCCAACCTGACCTCCACCCCTAGGTGGTCGTGCTGCTGGTGCTGTAATCATAGGCTGCTGGCTCTGGTGCACGGCCTTGCTCCGATACCTGGGACAAAACCTCCACGTGTGGCTCAGATCCCCACACTCGAAGCAACCCCCTGGCATTACTGCTCATTGTCCTGAAGAGGAGGAACCCTGAATAGCTGAAGAGCGGTGTGAATCCTCTGGTAAAGCACTGAGATAAGAACTAGAGGATCTATGATGGCTAGAATAACTGTTGGGTGCACTCTGGATGGCTGGAGGATGATAGGAGCGCTCTAGCATGGCGCTAAACTGGGGCCTGACTGGAAAAATCCTAGGAGGTACTGGAGGTGCTGAATAGGAAGGCCTGTTGAACTGGACACCTCCGTACTGACCCCTGGCCCTAGCTGGAGCCCCTTTGAAGTCGCCTGCAAACCTGGCCCTCTTGTTCTGCTGACCCTGCTCCCTGCCCCTCACACGATAACCCTCGATACGTCGAGCTATCTCGACTACAAGCTGATATGGGGTACCCATCTCTACCTCTTTGGCCATGGAAGTCCTGATACCCGGATGTAAGCCCGCCACAAACCGCCGAACCCTCTTAGCATCTGTGGGCAATATCATGAGAGCATGGCGGGATAACTCTGAGAACCTGGCCTCATAATCTGACACAGACATCTTCCCCTGCTCTAACCTCTCAAACTGACCCCGCAGCTTCTCCCTCTCAGACGGTGGAATGTATCGGTCCAAGAATAACTGAGTAAACTGCTCCCAAGTAACCGGTGGAGACCTTGCTGGCCAACTAAGTATATAAGACTGCCACCAGCGGCGAGCTCCGCCCTCAAGCTGGAAGGTCGTGAAATCTACCCCACGTGACTCTAGTATCCTCATGTTGTGCAGTCTATCCCTGCACCTCTCGATAAAATCATATGCATCCTCTCCCCGCTCACCCTCGAAGGTCGGAGGGCGAAGTTGGGTCCATCTACCCAGCAGATTCTGTTGGTCTATCTCTGCAACTGGCCTGGCCTCTGGTGTTGCCACCCCAGGCTGAACCCCAATCACTGGTGGAATATCTGGAGTACGATGTACTGCTGATGCTGGTCCTGTAGCCTGAGCGGTAGGAGTCTAAACTCCCCCTCTTGCCTGAGAAGCAGCAGGATCTGATGGAAGTACACCCGCCTATGACATAGTATCCATGAACCTCAGCATACGGCCCATGACCTCCTGGAAGCCCGACGCCGTCATAAAATCAGCTGGTGGTGGAGCTAGTGGAGGCAACTCATCCTGCTCCTCAACATAAGGGTCCTCAATCGGTGCGACCGGTACAGCTCTGGGATGCCCTCGCCCCCTCTTACGAACAAGAGCTCTACCCCTGCCCCTACCACGGCCTCGAGCGGCGGGGGTAGCAGCCTCCCCTGGATCAGGAACATGTGAAGCACGCGTCCTCACCATCTGTGAGAGAGTAGAAGAACAGGTTTGAGTACATCATCCGTTGCATGATAGTATAAGAACAAAAGGAGATTCTTAACACCCTATAGCCTCCTGAAGATAAGTACAGACGTCTCCGTACCGATCCGCAAGACTCTACTGGGTTTGCCCGTGACTCATGAGACTACGTGAACCTAAAGCTCTAATACCACATTGTCACGACCCAAATCCTAATTCGAGTCGCGATCGCACCCAACCGCGGGGTTAGGCAAGCCAATACGAAACGCACTAGGTGTTACCCTTCCCCTTTTTAGTTAACAAATTAATAACTACTAATTTTAAACAGAAAGAGCAAAATATCGACCTGATACAGTAGTAAAGCATAATAAAGTCCTAGCCAAGCTAAGGCATATACATAGATATACAACCCAATATCCCAAAATATACACTACGTGTGTGCCAGGAACTAGTGTCACGAGTGTCACGGGCAACTACTGAATATACAATAACTGAAATATATATATACTGAGCCTGAGTCTGAAAAAAAGAAAGAGAAACATGACAAAGAAACTCAAGGGTGCTGCCAGAAAGTCGCGAAGGAGGATAGCTCACCGTGAAGTATAGCCACTCGGTCAATATCTAACACTGGATTGATAATCAAACGGACCAGCCTCTGGACCTGCACAATCAAGTGCAGAAAGAAAGGAAAGTGCAGCATGAGTACATACATAAATATGTACCCAGTGAGTATCTCGTCTAATCTCGAATAAGTAGTGACGAGAGTTCGACTCAATACTCACTAAGGTCCAACAGTAACAAAGTAAGCTGGATGTAAGGAAAACTGTAGGCAAGTAAACAAATAATCAAGTACATCAATATCCGGCATCAAGTAACAATCTCAAATCAAACAAGTTTGGTATCCGCCGTGGCGTACGGCCCGCTCCCATATGGTACTCACTCACATCGCTCCGCCGTGGCGTACAGCCCGATCCCACCCTGTAGTCTCTATCTCGACGTGGCGTACGGCCCGATCCCACCCTGTAGTCTCTATCTCGCCGTGGCGTACGGACCAATCCCACCCTGTAGTCTCAATCTCGCTGTGGCGTACGGCCCAATCCTACCCTGTAGTCTCAATCTCGTCGTGGCGTACGGCCCGATCCCACCCTGTAGTCTCAATCTCGCTGTGGCGTACGGCCCAATCCTACCCTGTAGTCTCAATCTCGTCGTGGCGTACGGCCCGATCCCACCCTGTAGTCTCAATCTCGCCGTGGCGTACCACCCGCTCCCACAATATACTCTCTCATCACTCTGCCGTGGCGTACGACCCGATCCCATCCTGTAATTTTCTTATCACACTTAAATCAAGCCAAGTATCACAACGTTCAAAGACAACAATACCAATCACACAAGTATACAAGTAACATTTAAGCTACAACAGAGAAAAACAATGAACATGTTGTGTCCTAACTACCCGAACGAAGCAGTAATAGCCACTACGTACGGACCCTTGTCACTTGGTGCGTACGTAGCCCCCAAACACGATCACATAGCAATCAAGGTTACCTAGAGGGACAATTTCCTTCTTACGAGGTTAGAAAGGAGACTCACCTCGATAAAAGCACTCCTCGAACCAAGGACCGGATCAAAAGATGCGCCCGAAACTCCGAAACTACTCTTGACGGTTCACAACTAGCCAAACATAGCATAATTGAATCAATTTAAGGTTCAAGAAGGAGAATTAGCAAGAGTTCCTAAAATTTAACATTCTTGGCGATGTTTGAAATTTCGACCCCGGGCCCACGCTTTAGGATTTTGAAAATTCTTGAAGGATTAAATTACCTGTAGTCTAATGACCGTAATTACATAATTTATTTAGGAATTCAATGGCTAAAAAGGGCTAGATTTTTCCAAGAATTAGTAGTTGATTTCTTTGTTAATTCATGTATGAAACTAGATAAATGAAAAGAATTTACTTACCTCTACTGAATTTGGGTCAAGAGCAGGTTCTTGAAGCTCCGAGAACTCTCTAATGGAGGTGAAATGGTCGAAAAATGAAGAAGACCCGTGTTTGGAACTTAAATGTAGGCTGCCCACAGGGATTCTCGCACCTGCGACTTTGGGACCGCAGGTGCGGTCCTGCACCTGTGAAGAATTGGCCGCACCTGCGGGTCCGCACCAGCGGACTCGCACCTGCGGAGGATTTCCGCACCAGCGGACTCGCACCAGTGACACAAGTCCGCACCTGCGGAGGTAGAGGGGTCTATGGGCTTTCCGCACCAGCGAGGCTGGGACCGCAGGTGCGGTCTCGCACCTGCGACTGGTAGACCGCAGGTGCGGTCCCACCAGAAGCAGCCACACAAGCAGTGGATTTTGCTGGTTTTTGGCCCCTGTGCGGGGTCCAGGAAGCCCCTGGGCCCACCCGAGCCTCCGACAAAATATACTAACAAGTCCCAAATCATATGACGGACTCGCTCGAGTTCACGGAACACTCAAAACATCACTAGAAATTGAAATCACCCTCCAAACCCCTTGAATTCAAACTTAAGACATTAAGTACTCTAGATTTCATATCATTGCGCCGAACGGGTCTATACTACTCGGAATGACCTCAAATTTTACAGACAAGTCATAAATGACTATACGGAATTATTCCCGATCCCGGAATCCCATTCGGACCTCGATAGCATAAATTCACGTCCCAACCCAAATTTCAAAGATAAGGAAATTCTGATTTCCATTTCGGGCGCCGAAATGCTTCCGGGTCATCAGAAACCTGAGTCGAACATACGCCCAAGTCCGAAATCATTATACGGAGTTACTGGAGCTGTCAGAACTCGATTCCGAGGTCGTTTTCTTGAAATGTTGACCGAAGTCAAACTTAGCCAAATAGGCCAACCTTAAGGAACCAAGTGTTCCTAAACCATCACAATCATTCCCAAATCCCGAACCACCCGCTCCCGCGAGTCATAAAGCACGAATAGCCACTAAGGGAGGTTTCAGTCAGGGAAATGGGATCCTAATACGCAAAACGACCGGCTGGGTCGTTACAGCGTATGCCCGGAATCGAAATCCGAGGTCCCAAGTCCGAGAAATAAATTTTTGAAAGAAATTGTGTTCTGAAAAATATAAGATATTTTGAAAGAGTAATTATATGTGAAACCTGTGGTATCGGGCCCGTATCTTGGTTCCAGAGCCCGGTACAGGTTCAATATAATATTTGTGTCATATCTGTGAAGGTTGGTAAGAAACGGACTTCATTAGATGTGATTCGGACCTTAAATGCAAAAGTTGATGTTTAAAGAAGTTTTGAGAAATTTTATTGATTTTGGGATTTCATTCGATGCTTATGATGTTATTTTGGTGATTTGATTACAGGAATAAGTCTGTAGGATGTTTTCAAGGTTGTGTGCACATTTGGTTTGAAGTTCCGAGGGCTTTGGTGAGTTTCGGGTAGGTCCCGAGATGTTTTTAGTCTTAAAACATAGTTGTTGCAGATCTATGAACCCGCCAGCGAGGTCTGCACTCATTTTGTGCTGCCGCGGAAAGGGACTTTGCGGCCGCACTCGATTTTGTGCGGTCCGCGGTGAGGAAGCAGGATCACTGGTCTGACTTCGGAGGCCTATATCTTTTGATCTACAAGGAATTTTGAGATGATTCAAAAACGAAAGTTGTAGAGAATGTTAATTTGGACATATCTTTTGACCTTCATGTCTAGTTTCAAGAAAAATAACGAAATCTCAATTTGGACATATGTAGAGAATGTTATGACCAAAATACTAAAGCATATCACTGCAGTCATATTTCTTTTTTTTTTTTTGTGCGGACGCACTCCTTTTTGTGCGGTCCGCGGTGGGGGTCTGAAAGGGGTATATTTAAACGGGATGTTCAATTATTTTTCATTTTTCAAAATCCTAAAAAGGTAAGAGGCGATTTTCCAAACACTATTTCTTCTCCAAAGCATTAGTAAGTGATTTCTAACTCATTTTCTTTACTCCTTAACTTCTTTTTACAAGATTTCATCCTAGAATCTAGGGTTTTCATGGTGAAATTGGGAATTTTGGGTAAAACCTAAGAATATTGAAATTGGGAGATTTAGACCTCAAATTGAGGTCGGATTCCAAAACCATTTATATATCCAGGCTCGGGGGTGAATGGGTAATCGGGTTTTGGTCCGAATTTTGGGTTTGGACCGAGCGGGCCCGGGGTCGATTTTTGACTTTTTGGGGAAAACCTTAGAAAACTCATTTTCATGCATTAGAATTGATTCATTTAGAATTTATTGATATAATTAAGTAACTTATGGCTAGATACGAGCGAGTTGGTGGTGGAATCAAGAGGTAAAGTGGTAGTTAAGGCTTGAATTGTGTTTGTGGCATCGAGGTAAGTGTTTGACCTAATCTTAGCTTGAGGGAATAGGTGTTGAGCCTTATTTGCTACGTGTTTATTCCATGTTCAACGTATAGGTAAGGTGACGAGTACCTATATGTTGTTGTCAAGCATGCCCGTGAGTCGATTTTTATGATATATGTGATTTTCATCGATATTCACTATGTTATGAAGTAAATTTCACTTTGGAGGTTATTTAATTGATGGAAATTCTTGGTTGTGAATACTGTTGATTAATTGTTCGGTTGAGTATTATTTTGTTAAGTTATACACTTGAGCGAGATTGGTTATAGTTGTGTCCCTTGCCGGGATGGTATTATTTCTGTTGTTGTTGTTCCCTTGCCGGGATGTTGTGACTTATGATTTATGTTGTTGATTTTTCTTGCCAAACTGTTGTTCTTGATATTGTTTGGGTGAGTAAGAGTGTAAAGCACGAAGGGTGATTCCGTGTATTTATTTATTGCATTATGAGGATGAGAGTGTAAAAGCACGAAGGGTGATGTCGTGCCATGATATGATACTTAAAAGCACGAAGGATAATGCCGTGTCATTTTTATTTATTTATTATTTTGGTTAGGATGAGAGTAAAATCACGAAGGGTGATGTCGTGCACTTGTTTTGGTGAGGATGAGAGTAAAGCACGAAGGGTGATGTCGTGCATTTGTTTATTCTGTGTTGTTATTTCCTGTTGTTATTTTGATATTCAGCATGTTGCTTGTTCTGTTATTCAGTAATCGCTTTTCTCCTTTTCCCGCAACATGTTATCCCCGTTTTGTGCACTTAACTGTTTACTTCATGTCGTTATTCTTTTATATATTATTAAACTGCACAGGTGATATTATTGGTCGTGTCCTAGCCTCGTCACTACTTCGCCAAGGTTAGGCTCGACACTTATTCAATACATGGGGTCGGTTGTACTAATATTGCACCTGCACATCTTTATGTTGTGTAGATCCCGGTACCTGACCTTGTGGACACTGATCGAGGAGGCCTCCTTTAGTTCACCGGAGACACTGAGGTAGACCTGTAGACGTCCGCAGGCCTTGGCGTCCCCTTCCCTATTCCATTTCATTTCTTATTTTTGTACTTCAGAAACATATGTATTAGTTCTTTCAGACTATTCTGTCCGTGAGTTGTGACTCCAAAGATCTGGGTTGGCTAATTTAAGTATTTTGTTAAGTTTGTGGATTTAGCTATGTATTCCCTTACTCTGTTGTTATTTTTAAACTTCTATTTATGGAAATTTGATTTTTACCTGTTATCATTTAATAGTACATATTTTATTAATAAATATGATTAAATACGTTGTCTTGTCTAGCGGGTTCAACGTTAGACGCCATCACGGTCCCGATGGTGGGAATTTCGGGTCGTGACAAGTTGGTATCAGAGAACTAGGTGTCCTAGGTCTCACAATTCACGGAAGAGCTTGGTAGAGTCTGAGGGATCGGTACAGAGACGTCTATATTTATCCCCCAGAAGCTACAAAGTTAGGAATAACTTCACATCTATTCTTCTCTGTCATGCGATTTGACTTCTATATTCCCTCGCTGATGGCGAGAACGCGTGCTTCCCCATCCACCGATCAGCAGCCCGATCCTCCAGTTGCAGCTCCTACGAGGGGCCGAGGATGAGGCCGAGTTCGTGCTAGAGGATGAGGCATGGGCAGGGCTCAGCCCAGAGCAGTAGCCCCAGTAGAGGACCCAGTGAGGTTCCTGCTCAGACAGTTCCGGTTGGACCAGCTCAGGTCCCGGAGGGATTCATTTCCACCCCAGTTCTTCAAGACGCTCTGGTACGCTTAATTGGCCTTATGGAGAGCGTGGCTCAGGCCGGTCTACTTACTACTGCACCAGCCGTCTTTCAGGCTGGGGGAGGGGCCTAAACTCCTGCCACCCTCACACCGGAGCAGTT
Source organism: Nicotiana undulata (assembly GCA_005239495.1). Classification (NCBI taxonomy): domain Eukaryota; kingdom Viridiplantae; phylum Streptophyta; class Magnoliopsida; order Solanales; family Solanaceae; genus Nicotiana; species Nicotiana undulata. Next base: position 37,654 of record ML285208.1, read on the forward strand.
AGCTTCTCAGTTCCAGACTCCAGCACCTCAGACAGCTGGAGTGGCTCAGCCGGGTATTGTGGCACAGGCCGTTGAGGGTGCAACCATGTCTGCCGATGCTTTATGGAGATTGGATTGGTTCACCAAGTTATTTCCTACTACTTTCACTGTTTCACCATCAGAGGACCCCCAGGATTTCTTAGACAGTGTCTATGAGGTTCTTCGGAACATGGGGATCGTGGAGACCAATGGGGTTGATTTTGCTACATTTTGTCTTTCTGGTCCCGCCAAGACTTGGTGGAGGGACTATTGTTTGACCAGGCCAGTTGGATCTTCGCCGTTGTCTCATTTCTCCAATTTGTTCTTGGAGAAGTTTCTACCAGTTACTCAGAGAGAGGATCTTCGGAGGCAGTTTGAGCGTCTCCAGCAGAGCTCCATGACAATTACCCAGTATGAGACCCGGTTCATCACTTTGGCCTGACATGCTATCATGATACTCCCCACGAATCGAGATAGAGTGAAGAGGTTTGTTGAGGGGTTAGCTCAGCCGATTAGACTTCAGATGGCCAGAGAGACAAGTACTGATATTTCATTTTAGGAGGCGGCCAATGTGGCCAGGAGGATAGAGATGGTCTTATCACAGGGCAATGGTCAGGGGTCTAACAAGAGGCCTCATCATTTCGGTCAATTCAGTGGTGCCTCATCTGGAGGCAGAGATTCTTTTGGAAGAGGTCATCCTCTTAGGCCATTCCAGTCAGCACTACAGGTATCCCGCAGTGCACCACCGCTTCAGAGCATCTAGGGTGGTTATTCTGGTCGACAAGGACAGTTCCAGGGCCAACAGTCTCAGCAGCCGAGGTCTTGTTACTCTTGTGGTGTTCCGGGGCACACAACTAGGTATTTCTCTCGATATTCTGGTGGTTCTTAGCATCAGGGTTCCCGTGCTATGATTCCCGCACCAGGTGAACCCCCACCCCCTTAGCCAGCTAGGGGTGGAGGTCGAGGTGCCAGAGGTGGAGGCCAAACAGTTATAGGTGGAGGACAGGCTCTGAGAGGTAGAGGTCGGACCGCAGTAGGTCGACCCAGGGATGTCCAGATTGGTGGGGCTCAGCCCCGATGCTATGCTATTCCGCCAGACCAGAGGCGGAGTCCTCTAATGCAGTCATTACAGGTATGGTTTCAGTTTGCAGCAGAGATACTTTGTTTTTGTTTTATCCGGGGTCTACCTTTTCTTACGTGTCCTCATATTTTGCTCCTTATCTGATTGTGCCCCGTGATTCCCCGAGTGCCCCTGTATATGTATCTACACCAGTGGGTGATTCTATTGTGGTATATCGAGTCTACCATTCATGCATAGTGGTTATTGGTGGTCTGGAGACCCATGTAGATCTTTTACTTCTTGATATGGTCGATTTCGATGTCATTTTGGGGATTGTTTGGTTATCTCCCTATCATGATATTCTGGACTGTCACACCAAAACTGTGACCTTGGCCTTACCGAGAGTACCTCGATTGGAGTGGAGAGGGACTCCTAGTCATTCTTCCAGTAGAGTTATCTCATATATGAAGGCTCGGCGCATGGTCGAAAAGGGGTGTTTGGCCTATTTGGCCTATGTTCGTGATTCTAGTGTCGAGGTTCCTTCTATGGAGTCGGTGATTATTGTTCGTGACTTCCCAGAGGTATTCCCTGCTGACCTGCCAGGTATGCCACCCGACAGAGATATTGACTTTTGCATTGAGTTGGCTCCAGGCACTCAGCCCATTTCTACTCTGCCATATCGTATGGCCTGCAAGAGCTGAAGGATTTGAAGGATTAGTTACAGGATTTGCTAGATAAAGGCTTTATTAGGCCTAGTGTTTCTCCTCGGGGTGCCCCCGTGTTGTTTGTTAAGAAGAAAGATGGCTCGATGAGGATGTGTATTGACTACCGGCAATTGAACAAAGTTATTATCAAGAATAAGTATCCTTTGCCGAGGATTGATAATTTATTTGACCAACTTCAGGGTGCCACAGTGTTTTCAAAGATTGACTTGCGATCTGGATACCATCAGTTGAGGATTAGGGCATCTGATGTCCCTAAGACAGCCTTTCGCACTCGGTATGGGCATTATGAGTTCTTGGTGATGTCACTTGGGTTGACGAATTCCCCAGCTGCTTTTATGGATTTGATGAACCGAGTGTTCAGGCCCTATTTGGACTCATTTGTGATCGTTTTCATTAATGATATTTTGATTTACTCCCGCAGCCGAGAGGAGCATGAGTAGCACCTTTGAGTCGTCCACCAGACTCTAAAGGGCAGTCAGTTGTATGCCAAATTTTCTAAGTGTGAGTTCTTGATGAGTTCGGTGGCATTTCTGGGCCATGTTGTGTCGGCAGAGGGCATTCAGGTGGATCCCAAGAAGATTTCAGCAGTCAGAGATTGGCCTAGACCCACCTTAGCTACAGAGATTCTGAGTTTCTTGGGCTTAGAAGATTATTATCGCCGCTTTGTGGAGGGCTTTTCATCTATCGCAGCCCCGATGACCAGGTAGACTCAGAAGGGTGCCCAGTTCAGGTGGTCAGACGAGTGTGAGGCGATCTTTCAGAAGCTCAAAACAGCCCTGACCACGGCACTGGTTTTAGTTTTGTCGACAGGTTTAGGGTCATATACCGTATATTGTCATGCTTCACGGGTTGGATTTAGTGCAGTGTTGATGCAGGACAGCAAGGTTATAGCTTATGCTTCACGTCAGTTGAAGGTTCTTGAGAAGAACTATCCAGTTTATGACTTAAAGTTAGCAACCATTGTCCATGCGCTAAAGATTTGAAGGCATTATCTGTATGGTGTGTCTTGTGAGGTGTTCACGGATCATAAGAGTTTGCAGTATCTGTTCAAGCAGAAAGAATTGAATATGAGGCAAAGAAGATGGTTGGAGCTGTTGAAAGACTACGACATTACCATCTTATATCATCCGGGGAAGGCCAATGTGGTGGCCGATGCTTTGAGCCGGAAGTCAGTCAACATGGGTAGTCTTGCTTCTATTCCAGTCGGAGAGCGACCGCTTGCTTTAGATGTTCAGGCTTTGTCCAATCGATTCATGATATTGGAGGTTTCTGAGGCGGGCAGTGTTTTGGCCCACACTATGGCCCGTTCTTCATTGTTTGATCGTATTCGGGACCAGCAGTATGATGATTGTCATTTATGTATTCTTAGAGATACGGTCCGTTACGGAGGTACCAAGCAGGTTATAGTTGATGATGATGGAGTCTTGAGGATGCAGGGCCGTATTTGTGTGCCTGATGTTGATGGTATTCGTGAGTTGATATTGCAGGAGGCCCATAGTTCCCGGTAATCCATTCATCCGGGCGCCGCAAAGATGTATCAGCATTATTGGTGGCGGAGGATGAAGAAAGATATTGTGGCATGTGTAGCTCGGTGCCTGAACTGTCAGTAGGTTAAGTACAAGCACCAGATACCCGGTGGATTGATGCAGCAGATTGAGATTCCTGAGTGGAAGTGGAAGCGTATCACCATGTATTTCGTAGTTGGACTCCCACTGACTCAGAGGAAGTTCAATGCAGTATGGGTCCTGGTGTATAGGCTGACCAAGTCAGCGCATTTCATCCCTGTGGCAGTTTCCTATTCTTCGGAGAGGCTAGCAGGTATCTACATCAGGGAGATTGCTCGCCTTCACGGTGTGCCCGTATCCATTAATTCTGATCGAGGTACGCAGTTTACCTCACATTTCTAGAGAGTATTTCAGCGTGAGTTGGGCACCCGGGTTGAGTTGAGTACAGCGTTTCATACTCAGACGGACGGACAGTCCGAGCGTACTATTCAGATCTTGGAGGATATGTTGCGAGCTTGTGTCATTGACTTTGAAGGTTCATGGGACCAGTTTTTGCCTTTAGCTGAGTTTGCCTACAACAACAACTACCAGTCGAGCATTCAGATGGCTCCTTATGAGGCATTGTATTATAGGCGGTGTCAGTCTCTAGTTGGGTGGTTTTACCCGGGAGAGGCTCAATTGTTGGGTACGGAGTTAGTACAGGATGCCTTGGATAAGGTGAAGATCATTCTGTATAGATTTTGTACACCTCAGTCCAGGCAGAAGAGTTATGCATACCTCAGAGTTCGAGATTTGGCATTCATGGTAGAAGACCGGGTATTTCTTCGGGTGTCGCCCATGAAAGGCGTGATGAGGTTCGGAGAGAAGGGAAAGTTAACCCCTAGGTACATTGGTCCCTTTGAGAATCTTGATAAAGTAGGAGAGGTGGCCTACTGACTTGCCTTGTCACCAAGTTTATCAGCCGTGCATCTAGTGTTTCATGTATTTATGCTTCGGAAGTATATTGACGATCCCTCTCTTTTACTTGACTTCAGCAGTGTCCAGTTGGACAAGGATTTGACTTATGAGGAGGAGCCGGTAGCCATATTAGGTCGGCAAGTTCGTCAGTTGAGATCGAAGAGTTATCCATCGGTCTGTGTTCAGTGGAGAGGTCAGCTTGTTGAGGCAGCTAAGTGGGAGTCTGAGTCCGATATGCGGAGCCGATATCCCCATCTTTTCCCCGATTCAGGTACCTTTCTATGTCCGTTTGAGGACGAGCGTTTGTATTAGAGGTGGAGATTGTGATGACCCAAAAGGTCATCCCGTGTATTTTTAGTAATTCTGTGTCCCGAGGTCGTGAAAACCTCCTTCTATCTCACCTCGAATTGGGTGCGCGGCCCGGACGTGTAGTTGGGGAGCCATTATGTGAAAAACTAAGGAAATTAACAATTTTGAATTTGAAATGTGAATAAAGTTGAATTTGGTTAATATTTTTGGTAAACGGACCCAGACCTGTGATTTGTCGATCCCGGAGGGTCCGTAGGAAAATATGGGACTTGGGCGTATGCCCGGAATTGAATTCCGAGGTCCCAAGTCCGAGAAATGAATTTTTAAAAGAAATTGTGTTCTAAAAAATATAAGAGATTTTGAAAGAGTAATTATATGTGAAACTTGTGGTATTTGGACAGTATCTTGGTTCCGGAGCCCGGTACAAGTTCGATATAATATTTCTTCCATATCTGTGAAGTTTGGTAAGAAATGGACTTCATTAGATGTGATTCGGACCTTAAATGCAAAAGTTGATGTTTAAAGAAGTTTTGAGAAATTTTATTGATTTTGGGGTTTAATTCGTTGTTTATGATGTTATTTTGGTGATTTGATTACACGAATAAGTCCGTAGGATGTTTTCGAGGTTGTGTGCATATTTGGTTTGAAGTTCCGAGGGCTCGGGTGAGTTTCGGGTAGGTCCCGAGATGTTCTTAGGCTTAAAACATAGCTGTTGCAGATCAGAGAAGTGCAGATCTCTGAATCCGCCAGTGAGGTCCGCACTCATTTTGTGCTGCCGCAGAAAGGGCCTTTGCGGCCGCACTCGATTTTGTGCGGTCCGCGGTGAGGAAGCAGGATCACTGGTCTAACTTCGGAGGCCAATATCTCTTGATCTACAAGGAAATGTGAGATGAGTCAAACCGAAAGTTGTAGCCCTTCGTGTCTAGTTTCCAGAAAGGTAAAGATATCGCAATTTGGACATCTGTAGAGAAAGTTATGTCCAAAATACCAAAGCATGTCATTGCAGTGATTTTTCTTTTTCTCTTTTTTTGTTTGTGCGGCCGCACTCCTTTTTTGTGCGGTCCGTGGTGGGGGTCTGAGAGGGGTATATTTAAACGGGATTTTAAGTTATTTTTCATTTTTTAAAACCCTAAAAATGTAAGAGACGATTTTCCAAACACTCTTTCTTCTCCAAAACATCAGTATTTTACAAGATTTCATCCTAGAATCTAGGGTTTTCATGGTGGAATTGGGAATTTTGGGTAAAACCTAAGAATATTGAAATTTGGGGATTTAGACCTCAAATTGAGGTCGGATTCCAAAACCATTTATATATCCGGGCTCGGGGGTGAAGGGGTAATCGGGTTTTGGTCCGAATTTCGGGTTTGGACCGAGCGGGCCCGGAGTCGGTTTTTGACTTTTTGGGGAATACCTTAGAAAACTCATTTCCATGCATTAGAATTGATTCATTTAGCTTTTATTGATATAATTAAGTAACTTGTAGCTAGATACGAGCGAGTTGGTGGTGGAATCAAGAGGTAAAGCGGTAGTTAAGGCTTGAATTGTGTTCGTGGCATCGAGGTAAGTGTTTGGCCTAACCTTAGCTTGAGGGACAAGGTGTTGAGTCTTATTTTCTACGTGTTTATTCCATGTTCAACGTATAGGTGGGGTGATGAGTACCTATATGTTGTTGTCAAGCATTCCCGTGAGTCGGTTTTTATGATATATGTGATTTTCATCGATATTCACTGTGTTATGAAGTAAATTTCACTTTGGAGGTTATTCAATTGATGGAAATTCTTGGTTGTGAATACTGTTGATTAATTGTTCGATTGAGGATTATTTTGGTAAGTTATACACTTGAGCGAGATTGGTTATAGTTGTGTCCCTTGCCGGGACGCTATTATTTCTGTTGTTGTACCCTTGCCGGGATGTTGTGACTTATGAATTATGTTATTGATTTTCCTTGTCAAACTGTTGTTCTTGATATTGTTTGGGTGAGGAAGAGTGTAAATCACGAAGGGTGATGCCGTGTATTTATTTATTGCATTGTGAGGATGAGAGTGTAAAAGCACGAAGGGTGATGCCGTGCCATGATATGATACTTAAAAGCACGAAGGATAATGTCATGTCATTTTTATTTATTTATTTATTTGGTGAGGATGAGAGTAAAAGCACGAAGGGTGACGTCGTGCACTTGTTTTGGTAAGGATGAGAGTAAAAGCAAGAAGGGTGATGCCGTGCACTTGTTTTGGTGAGGATGAGAGTAAAGCACGAAGGGTGATGCCGTGCACTTTTTTATTCTGTGTTGTTATTTCCTGTTGTTATTTTGATATTTAGCCTGTAGCTTGTTCTGTTATTTAGTAATCGCTTTTCCCCTTTTTCCCCAGCATGTTATCCCTGTTTTGTGCACTTAACAGCCCTCGCGTGTATGTCCAGGAATAATTATTCCTTATTTGTACTTTCAAATTAGAGGAGTTCATGCTTATTTTAGGGACTGGGGGTGTAGGGTAGTACTTCTTGATGACAACCCTTGGAAATTTGAAGGTCCAGCCATCACTTCCATTCCCTTGAACACTGGTGCGTCTCCATGTTATCATGCATATGCTTACCAGTGACATCCCTTCATGAGAATGAGCACATAGTGCTAATACGACCCATAAAAGTTTAGTCACATGGTAAGGCATGTTTACAGTAGCTTTTCCTACAAAAAAGAACACTATGTTAGTCAAAAAACAACATACTATGATCTCCTCCCTAAAGATTCAATCTCAGTATTCAATATGATCTCCTCTCCTCCTTCTGTTTTCTATCTCCATTATCCCTAGTTCTTGGCAACCCTCACCCTCAAATTTGAGATTGTGCTGCTACATTGGTTGGACAACTTGTAACTTGTCCATTTCTTCAAATAATTTAAGAATTAGTTTTCCATCATGAAAAAGGTATCTCATGTTTTTTCTTGTTGTTTGAAGAAAGCATTTCCCATTTACAACGAGACCAGTGTTATTAACCCCACCAGTCTTTGTGCAACCCAAAATTAGGCGTTAGATCCATTTTGTATATCTTTTCCAGTTCTTAATTGTGCTCAACTTAAGTACATATATTCTTCAATATAATCTTAAGGAAAGCATTCAGAATATATGAGAGTTAAAAGTAGTAGATGTTTTTAAATGATATAGGTCAGTACAAATTATTCATCCAATGTCTTTCTCACAAAGAAAATTGTCCATCCAATGTGCATATTGCAATAGATGCATCAACTGATGAACTACTCGGGCACTTGAAACTCAAGAATTAAGCCACTAAGAAAATGAAACTCATGATTTAAGCCATTCAAAACTTAAAGAAATCTATAGAGCAATTCGAATAGAACCATTACTTGTACATCAGACTTGCATAGAGAACTATCATCAATAAATCCTGTACCAGGACAATCTTACAACCCAGGACAACTACACTGCTCAGTAGTTTAGTAGTTTTATCTTTTTTGGCGGACAATTCTACAGTAGATAGTAGTTCTACAATCTAGGACAACTCATGTACATGGCTTGAGCCTTCGGAAATTAAATTGGTTGATGTTAGCAGCCCCCATCCCTAGTTCTGATGATGATGTTGATGTTAATGATGTTCTAAATAACTGATAAATATTTCTTAAATAACTAAAGTAGTTCACTTAAGACATCATGGATAGTAACGTGAATTCAACTACTGCAATAAGTGATAGACTAAAGTGACTGTTGACCTCACAATATAACTCGTTTTCATGCACAAAATCCTTTTCCCTTAGAAATTCCTTATGAAACAGACAAGAGTTGAGGCTTTTCTTGTTTTGTTTTGTTGCATTATGAGATCTCTTGACTCTAAACTCTTATGAAATATCAAATAATCATGTTCTAGGAAAACATTTAGCTTGGGCAGTGTTTTGAAAGCACATAAATTGAGGTTCACAGAAGATCTACAACTTCTTCAAAAGTGAAATCCCGCCAAGTCTTGCAAAAATTTCATATATTTTTGCTTTCTACGTTGGTGTGATAATCTCTATCTTGCATTCCTCTTATATTTACTGATTGCTAGTAGAAGAAGATTTGCTTGCTTATGCGTACATCTACAGTGTTCATGTATTTCATCTATTGACATAGTTATTTTATAATTTCAGGTCATACAATCTGATGATCGATAATTTGGCGGGCCAAATATTTCAATATCATGAAGAGTTGCAAATATTACTTGAAGATTATTATTCGTTGGAATTAGTCATATAATGACATTAGCTATTTACTTCAAACAGTATATGCTTTTTTTAAGTTACTATGATATTAATATTTTGAATTAGTACTTTCTTTGGTTTAATAAAATTTAATGAGATACATTATATTTTTATGAATTAATATAGTATGTTTGTTATTTAGAACCTTGTTTGAATGAATATATTAACTATTATTATTGGTCGCTACACTATTGTAGTTATAACTTGTGACTTTTAGCGCCAATTTAACATGACATATCGATTATAAAAACGGACGATAAAATGGCAAATTGTGATGTCTCCATAGGGGATATTATAGCCATTATAATTGTTGTTAAAGATGACTTTTAGCGAAAATTTAATTGAATTTACTAGCCATTAAAATGGATGCTAAAAGGGCATATTAATACATTTTAGAAGGGATATTATAGCTATTCTAATTGCCACAAAACATTTACCACTAAAGGTATGGACTTTTAGCGACAATATTTTTTGACTTTAGTGGCTATAAAAATGGACACTAAAAAAGAGTTAGTAGCAGTTTTAGCTTGGATTTAGCGGCCATCATAATTGTCGCTAACAATTGCCGTTAAAGCAAATTATATTTAGCGGAAATAAGTCATACCTTTTACCATCTTCTGTGATAAATGTCGCTAAAGGCTTTAGCGACCCTTGCTTCAGCAGCTAAAGATCAATGGTCGGTAAATGATATAGCGGCTATTGTTATTGCCGCTAATTTCCTTTATTATTGCCGCTATATCCACTTTTTGTTGTAGTGAGTGATTGTATGTCCTTAGTTGAGTTGTAATTTTGTTAATGTTCTTACTTGTAACTCCTACTTAGTTTACATAGAAGCAGTGTGTAGGAAACTCTTGTAAATTATAAACCCCCATGTTTGTGTCTTGGCTAGAGTTAGTCAAGTTGTAAAGTCTTTGTGATAGAGGTATTACAAAGTGACTTGTAATAGGTGTGTTACAAGTTAATGAGGGATTAAGGAGTTAATTCCTAGGTTACAATAGGTTGTACTCTAAACGTTCTGCTTAGTAGTGAAGTTGAAATCCTATAAGAGTAGGTCGTGGTTTTTTATCCCGTTGAGCTGGGAGTTTTCCACGTAAAAACTCTCAGTGTTATTTACATTCTGCTTTGTGTGTGTGTGTAATTTGTGGAAACTGATAGAGAACCTGGTTCTCTATATAGTTTGGTGGACCCTTGATTTCTATCAAGTATTATTAAAGCATGTTCTTTCTATCAGGCTAACACCTATAAAGGATCCTCATGGCTACTCCACAAAACTTTGAAGAAGGTCAGTCTACCTACAGGCCACTGAGGTTCAATGTCCAGTACTATGGGTGGTGGAAGACTAGGATGCATGACTTCATCATGACTGAAGATTATGAGCTATGGGATGTCATCTATGACGGACCCCTTGTTCAACCCAAGAATCTTGACGACTCAGTTGTAGCCATTCCCAAGATGAGGAAGGAATTCAATGACGCCGATCGAAAGGCCATAGAAAAGAATTTTCGTGCAAAGAAAATTCTTGTTTGTGGCATTGGTCCTGATGAATACAACAGGATATCGGCATGCCAGTCAGCAAAATAAATCTGGGAGGCTCTTCAGACATATCACGAGGGAACAACACAGGTGAAGCAATCCAAGATCAACATGCTCACAACTGAATATGAGCTCTTCAGGATGAAGGATGATGAATCCATCCAAGATATGCAAACTTGATTCACCTCCATCATCAATGAGCTTCACTCTCTTGGTGACATAATTCCTAGAAACAAGCTTGTCAGAAATGTCCTTAGTGTACTGCCCAGTTCTTGGTAAAGCAAAGTAAACGTCATTATAGAGGCGAAGGACTTGCGTACACTGACCATAGATGAACTTATTGTAAACTTGAAAACTATGAAATGAAGAAGAAGAAGAAGAAGAAGAAGAAGGATAATGAAAGAAGAGATCCCAAAAGAGGGAAGAACCTGGTCCTCAATAAATACATCAATTACTCAAGTGGTGAATATGGTGATACGGCATACTTGACAAGAAGATTTCAGAAAATGGATCGCAGGAACAGAGACATTCTAAAAAGGGGCAGTTCTAGCAAGCGAACATATTATGACCTCTGTCATAAATGTGGCAAGCCAAGACACTTTCTGATAAATGTGGCAAGCCAGGACACAACTCAAACAAAGAAGCCAAGAGGAACTCGGTTCCTGATAAATGTTTCAAGACAAAGAATGACGCTGACAATGTAGTAAAGCAAGCTCTTGCTGCATGGGGAGACTCCTCCAGCGATTCTGAAGAAGAAAATGATCGTGGTGATAGTTCAATGATGGTAGTGGAAAGTGAAGCAACTGAGTATGACTCAATCTTTGCCTTTATGGCTCAATCCGATGACAATGATGATGAGGTAAATTTTCTAGATGTTCAGAGAAATCTGAAATCTTATTCTCCTAACAAACTCATGTCTTTGGAAAATGTGTTAATTGATGCTTATCACAGTCTTATAAATGATAAAGATGTTTTACCTTGAAATTAGGAGAAATAGAATAGACCAGAGATGACCTAGTAGTCGTTGTAGTTGATTCAAAAGAAACAATTGAGAATCTGAAGAAAGAGAAGGATGCCTTAGATGAAAAAATTGCAAATATAGAACATGAAAGGGATGATCTAATGGTTGTTGTGGTAGACTTAAAAGAAACCATTGAGTGTGTAAGTAGGTAAAAAGAAGTCTTAACTCAGAGAGTTGCTAACATTGAGCATGAGAGAGATAATAGACTTGAAGGAGACAATTGAGGGACTTAAAATGGAGAGTCGGCCTGGAAATTCTCAAAAAAGAAAGGAAGTTGCGAGTGAGACACACATTAAGCTTGAGAGTTAGTTAAGTTCAATGAAGTCTAGTCTGTGTGCTGAGCTTGAGAAAAACTAACAACTTCAGGAAGAACTAGGTAGAGTGAAAAGTGATCTTGAAAAATCAGTCAAGTGGACCTGGTTCTCTGACGCTATCACTGCCATGTACACCAACAATGGGGGAAATAGGCAGGGAATTGGGTTCCAAAGAGAAAATATTCCCTACAACCCTCATAGAAAATGCGTTACTGTACCTGATAATTGGTTTTGCACTCATTGCTGTAACACTAGGCACTTTAAAGAAAATTGTAAGGCCAAATTTCATTCACAGTAGAAAAACAAAGTGTTTGCAGAAAAAGTAACTACTGGTATAGAACATGGTCCCTCATATAAAAAACGCATGATGCTTGCTTGGACCAGAAGATCCCTCATTTACCCTTTTCCTCATTACAAGGGACCCAAACTCGTTTGGGTTCCTAAATCTAACTCCTAATTTTCTTATGCGGGGAACAGTGAAAGGAAGCAGCCTACAATGGTACATGGATAGTGGTTGCTCAAAGCATATGACTGGAAGTACAAATGATTTCCTTTCACTTAAGGCCCTCCAAGGAGGGAGTGTATCCTTTGGAAATGGCAAGAAATGATACATTCTGGGAGTTGGAAGAATTGGGAAGTCTCTCTCACACTCAATCGTAAATGTGTACTACATGAACGGGTTGAAGTACAACTTGCTAAGTGTTTCCCAGATTTGTGACCGGGGAAACAAGAGGGAATTCTTGTCAAAGATACGCACAGTCACAAGTCTTGTGACTGGTGAGGTGGTTGTAGTAGCCAAAAGATACAAGAATATTTATGTTGCTGATTTTGAGTCCCTGCAAAGTGGTGATCTAAGTTGTTTGAGAGTTGTTGATGACGATGCTGAATTATGTCACAGAAGGCTGGGGCATGCAAGCTTTTCATTACTGAACAAACTAGTCCATAAGAATCTGGTTAGCGGTCCGCCCAAGTCAAGCTTCAAGGATCACAAAGTGTGCGATACATGTGTAAAAGACAAGCAAGTCAGATCCTCATTCAAGCCCCAAAAGGAAGTCAGTACCTCAAAAAAGCCACTTGATTTTCTTCACATGGATCTATGTGGACCTATGAGGGTGCTAATCAGAGGAGGAAAGAAATATATCTTTGTGATAGTTGATGACTACTCCAAATTTACCTGGACCTTGTTTCTCAGAACCAAGGATGAAACTTTTGAAGTGTTCGTTGCTTTTGTCAAAATGATACAAGTGAAAATGGGTAATAAGGTGGCTTGCATCAGATCAAACCATGGGACAGATTTGACAAAGCCAAATTTGATGAGTTTGTACTGAAAATGGAATCACTCACAATTTCTGAGCTCCAAGAACACCTCAAAAAAATGGTGTTGTGGAGAAGAAAAATAGAACTCTTGAAGACATGGAAAGGACAATGTTAATTGACAGTGGGATTGCAAAGAATTTCTGGGCAAAAGCTGTCAATACTGCTTGTTGCTTGATAAACAGGTGCATGATCAAGTCCCTACTAAACAAAACACCTTATGAGTTGCTGAATAGAAGGAAAGCCCAAACTGACTCATTTGAGGACATTTGGCTGCAAATGTTATGTTCTTAACAATGGCAAGGACCGACTTGGAAAATTCGATGCCAAAAGTGATGAAGGAATCTTCCTAGGTTACTCGTCCCAAAGCAAAGCTTACAAAGTATACAACAAAAGAACTCAATGTGTTGAGGAGAGAGTACATGAGATCTTTGATGAATCTCACATTTCTTGTGAGAAGGATAGGCAAGCTAATCAAGATGGAGAACCTTTATCAGTTCCAGGTGAAGTTATTGACATGAGAAATGGAAAGGTAGACATGATGAGCCATGTCAAGGAATCCAGTGAATATTATGCAACTACATCTCCATCCATTGGAGAGGAACCTGGTCGCACGATCACAACAGCTGAAGCTAAAATAAGAGTTGTTGATGCAGTCCAAGGTACTCCACTTGTTGAAGTAAGAAGCGGCCATGAGCCTCAGTCATATATACATGGTTCCTCTACTAATGAGATCCAGGTACCAAATTGGAAGCACAAAAGCTCACATCCTCTTGACAACATAATCACCCCTCTTGACTCAGGAGTTCAAACTAAACCAAAAGCCAGAAACCCGCTTGCCTTTCCGGCCTTTCTTTCCCAAATAGAGCCAAAGAACATCAAAGAATCACTAGAAGATGCATACTGGATCAAAGCGATGCAAGAGTAGCTGCATCAATTTGAAAGAAACAAGGTATGACACCTGGTTCCTTGACCTGCAGATCGAACTATCATAGGGAATATGTGGGTATTCAGGAACAAACTTGATGAGTATGTAAATACAACAAGAGACAAGGCAAGGCTTGTAGTTCAAGGCTACAATAAGGAATAAGGGATTGATTATGATGAAACATTTGCTCATGTTGCTCGAATGGAAGCTATTAAAATTCTTATTGCCTTTGCATCTCATATGGAATTCACATTGTTCCAAATGGATGTCAAAAGTGCATTTCTTAATGGCTTCCTAAAAAAATAAGTTTATGTCAAGAAGCCTCCTTGATTTGAGTGTCACGAGCACCCTCAACATGTGTTCAAGATGGACAAGGCATTGTATGGTCTGAAGCATGCTCCCCGGGCTTGGTATGAAAGGTTATCAAAGTTCCTTGTAAAAAATGGCTTTACAAGAGGGAAAATTGACAACACTCTTTTTCTAAAGAAATGAGGGAGGAACCTGCTCATTGTTCTAGTATATGTTGATGATATCATTTTTGGAGCCACAACTGACTCTCTTTGCATAGAAGTTTCAAACTCATGGGGAGTGAGTTTGAGATGAGTATGATGGAAGAATTAAATTTATTCATGGGACTTCAAGTGAAACAATCTAAAAGGGGAACATTGATAAGTCAGCAGAAGTACATCAACGAGCTGCTGAAAAAGTTTGATATGGAAGCAATTAAAAGTTATTGACACCCCCATTGCCACAACTACGCGTCTAGACATAGATGAACCTGGTTTCCCTGTAAATCAGACCATGTATAGAGGCATCATAGGATCACTCCTATATCTCGCTACAAGCAGACCAGACATTGTGTTCAGCGTGGGTCTCTGTGCAAGGTTCCAATCAAATCCAAAGGAGTCTCATCTGAAGGCTGCTAAAAGAATATTGAGATATCTTAAAGGAACACAGGACCTGGTTATCTACTATCCCTCAGGTGACTACTTTGATCTCATTGGGTATGCTGATGCTGATTATGCATGATATCTCGTGGACAGGAAAAGCACGTCTAGAATGGCACATTTTCTGGGTTCTTGTCTCATCTCATGGGGTAAAAGGAAGCAAAACTCAGTAGAACTCTCGACGGCTAAAGCAGAATATGTAGCAGTCGGTGGCTACCAGCTCTCCTCCAGTCTCGCCGGTAAAACAGAGTGAACAGGGTAACTTGGTCCAAGAGGGACATCAGGAAACATCGACTCTCACTATGTAAGAGAACTCAAGTGCAAACTAAGAGGTTAGTCCTGACAATGCTGGCACAAACATGACAGGTCGTGATTCTACAAGTAACACTCTTCCTTCTGTTGAGATTTCCATGGAACCACAAGAAAAGGTGGCAATAGAAAATATACTCTCCATAGCTGCTAAAGGGGGTTTTGTTGAGGAAGGTGTATGGGGGGTCTGAGCCTCAGGCCAGAATAGATGGGAGAGAGATTTTGTCGGTGGAAAATTCAGCACATGATGATACTATCGGGGTCCCTAATGATAGACATGATCCCTCCACGGAGGATCCAGGTCAGGGGTCATTTCCCTAGGTTAGTATTAATCCTGCTCCTTCTCCTCATTGCTATGATGAACCCTTGTCTATGGTGGTGCCTGAGATACGGTCTGATAGTGAAGAAGATTTGGATGATATGGTGATTTTGAGTTTTATCGGGGCTAGGAGTAATCTAGTTGCAACTCCAGAACCAACCCCTAAGCAACCCATTACACGGTTGCAGAAAAAGAGGCTCTAGAGTCTGCTCTCAAGAAAAGTCAAAGAAGGAGAAAGCGGGTAAAGAATGGAAAGGCTGTAAATGAAAAGATTGTTCATGTGGTTAATGTGGATGAGGAATATGAAGAGTAACCTAGTTCCTTGACTCGCAATCCCTCAAGGCAGAAGCACTCTCTTTCTCAATCCAAAAGGAACACTTCTACAAGTGTTGAGAGCCCAACCAAGAGTGAGGTTGTTTCTAGTGAAAAGTTTGTGGAGAAATCTGGAGATAAGGCAGTGAAGGAGAAAGCTGGAAAGTATAATGATGCAGACGTGAAAGATTCTGGTGAACATATGCATGAAACGTCGGTGGAGAAGTGAAAGTCTATTCGCAAGTCAGTGAAAAGAAAAGTGGATGATGATAAGGAACTTGGTTCCTCCAAGAAACCAAAAGTTGGCGAGTGTCTACATTTTGGGAAAGAGAAGTTGAGAAATCAGAAGGTGTTGTGGGGCCGCACATTTTCCCCTGACATTGTGGAGCTTGCTGGGAGGAGGCAGTTGGTGGAAATTTGTGAGTTCCAACAGTGGACTCATTTGTTTACAAATTATGTCCTAAAGGTGTATGAGGAAGAGGTGCGAAGTTATTATGCCGACCTCTTCACAATTGAAGATGATCACATTTGTGTGTTGGTAAATGGGGTGGACATAGTGATGGACTCTGCCGTGTTGGGGTCAATTCTGGGTGTTCCTGCTGAAGGATTGTCATTTGTTCAGGGTGCCTGCTCATAAAATTTCAGACATGTCATTGTCAAGGGCAAGGAAATACAACAAGGGGAACGGGTGCATAAGAAGTCACTCCTTCCAGTATATCAGTTGCTTTTTGAGATGGTTAACAAAGTGGTGCTGCCCCTCACTGAGAGGAGATCTATTACGTCCAAAGCTTACCTGGTCCTTATGGAAGCCTTGGATGGTTTTACCATCATCAATCTGCCTTGGATAATGATTGAGCATATGCAAAAGGTCGCAAACTTTAAGGATGGAATCCATGGGCTACCTTATGGGTTTCTTCTCACAAAGGTCTTCGAGTTCTTCAAAGTGCCCTTGGGACAGGCCAAAGTGGGCACTAAAAATCAAACCTTCTCCAAGACCACTCTTGAGGAGTGTGAGTGTATTGACAAGGTCAGAGGAGTGGGAAGAAACCTCTGCTATATCTCAACTGATAAATGCTCAGAATAGTACCACAGAGGAGATCCAGAAGTTGAAGGCAAGGAATGCGATTCTTGAGAGTCAGCTCAGTCAGTAACAAAAGGCACCAGGTTCTAGTAGTTCTCACAACTCAGAGGTTGCCCGCCTGACGAAGGAGAATGATGAGCTCAGGAAACAGGTGGAGGACCTGAAAGAAAGACTGATCAATGAGCAAATGTCCGCAAATGCTCGCATGGATCTTGTCCTCAAAACCCTTGCCCCTTCCTCAAAGCCCTCTTCCTCTAGTGCCCCCTAAGCAATGTTCCCTTCAGTGTCCAGTTTCTAGTGTCCGTCTCTTATGAATATTTTGTGATGATGTATCTTTGTTGTTGGTACTTGTTTTTGTTTTTGTTTTGGAATTATGGATGATAACATTGAATCTGCTTCTGTTTGTAAAATCCAAATTGTTTTATGGAAGCTTCTCCCCTTTTGCCGTGTATGATATTGTTAATTTATCTATGTTTTCTATCATGTTTGTGTGCACACAAGTGACATGAGTTAACCACGCTAGACTTCTTACTGCTACTTACTTACGTATTATTCTTTTTATGATGCCAAAAGAGGGAAGATTTTACATAATAGAATAATGATGTGCACTGATTAAGGGGGAATACAGATTCAGGGGGAACTAAATGGTCTTCCTGGTTCACTATCTGTTTTTTGTGTTTCTTCGTAGGATTTTCAATTATAAGTTTGTCATCATCAAAAAGGGGGAAATTGATAGGTTATAAGTACCTTTGTTTTATGTTTTGATGATCTAACAAACTTAATGTCAAGAACTAGATGAGGAACCTGATCCACATTTGTTACACATTCCCAAGCGCATGAAAACAACCAGACTTAAGTTGGAGATGTTCGTCAGAACCTCAGAAGTTAAAGAATCAACAAGCGGAACATATGGTAATCGTTTTCCCTGGTTATTGTACCAAGTCAACTCTCCACAACTAAAAAGTGAATGACTGCACGCGCAACAGTACAACACAGTGCATTAGTCACCTCCATTGGGAAGGACCTTGTAACAAAGTTGCTTACATCATTCAAGTGATGTCATCAATGTTATATTAACATTACACCAATGACAAAACATCACTTGAACACTTTGAGAATTCATTCAAGCACTTCAACAGTGACTAAGCTTCCGATCAACAATCTCAAGTGCATCAAGAACAAAGAACAACAGTGCTACGGACCAGTTATCCATATCAAGTGATTGTATGTCCTCAGTTGAGTTGTAACTTTTTTGATGTTCATACTTGTAACTCCTACTTAGCTTACATAGAAGCAGTGTGTAGGAAACTCTTGTAAATCGTAAACCCCTTGTGTTTGTGTCTTGGCTAGAGATAGTTAAGCTATAAAGTCTTTGTAATATAGGTATTACAAAGTAGCTTGTAATAGGTGCGTTACAAGTTAGTGAGGGATTAATGAGTTAATTCCTAGGTTACAATAGGTTGTAATCTAAATGTTTTGCTCAGTAGTGAGGTTGAAATCCTACAAGGGTAGGTCGTGGTTTTTGATCCCGTTTAGCTGGAAATTTTCCACGTAAAAACTCTCAGTATTATTTACATTATGTTACGTGTGTGTAATCTATGAAAACTGATAGAGAACCTGGTTCTCTATATAGTTTGGTGGATCCTCGAATTCTATAAAAAAAAAAGGTTAACTTTGCGTAATTCCAACTTAGTATTAGTTCTTATCAGTCCTTGAACTTTTTGGTTAGATAAAACTTAAGTTATATTGGTGATATATAGTATTGTACATCAGATATAAGTATTCGGTATAAATAAATCAAGATTATGAACTAACTGAAATGAAAGTTATTTATAAGTGTTTGCTATTTTTTGTGTGAATATATTGAGGTTTCTAAAGACTGCGCGAAGCGCAAATAAGTTCACTGGTACTAGATAAAATTAAGCACATTTGTAATATGTTATTTGTGTATGATGTATTTATTTACTTGCTTTTAATGATTGAAACACCAATGTAGCTCTTCTTGAAGTTACCATGTTTTTTCATAGGATGAAGTAATAACATACAATGTATACAATTTTATTTTTTCTAGTCTATATGTTATATAATTATCTTTTTCTTACGTTCTTGCATTTTTCCTCTATTTTTTTTGTACAGTAAAAGTTAAAGGTAGTATTTCCTCCGGTCCAAAATAAGTGATATTTTCGAAATTCAAGAATGAATTTATTGTTGTTTTCCTACATTGTCTTTGGAGTAAATAGTATTGGAGTATGTGTTAGGAATATTTAAGTGGGATAGTAAAAGTTAATATGGTCTATTTCATTGTTAATTAATGCTAAAAGGTGGATTTCTTAATATGCGTGAAAACAAGTAAAAAATCACTTATTTTGGACCGGAAAAAATACTAGTTAACCTTTCATATTCCAAATTCTCTAAGCGCACATGCACGAACTTATTATTTCATTCGCATTCCTGATTTATGGTCCCTATTACTAAAGACCAATTACAACATACGTTCCTCTACTATAACAAGAAGATGAGCTCTAACTTTTAGGTGCAGCCATGTGTAACGACCCGGTCTGTCGTTACGTGAAACCTACATTATAACTGTTGTTAGTGGCTTATTATATGTTGGTTATTCTATTATTAATGTGTTAGAGTTGATAGGCAATCAAAATGGTTAAATGAGAATTTAGTCACTTAGTCCTTAAGAACAGTCTTAAAATGGGAAAAGTCA
>MDKH01032744.1:0-12109 GCA_005239495.1 Nicotiana undulata
AGCTTCCCGGCTACACGCCCGGGCTGCGCACGCATAACGAGGTGAGACTAACAGAGGCTCTCGAAATACAGATATAGCTTAAATTACATGAGATGACCCTTTTGGGTCATCACAGAGATGTACCTTAATTTTTCGCTCCCACCAATCATCATCTGCCATTATCGTATTTTTCGTGGCATCCCATCCTAAACCTGTCTCTCCTCTCATCAACTGCTTAAAAAGTGTCCATTCGCCTTTCATGTAATCCCAATGGTTTTTTATTTTTTTTATCATAGTCTTTTCCCGTCCTCTTATAGAACTCGTCAACAATACTTTTCCACCCATCTTTATTTAAGTAAGTGTTTGGTCTATTTCCTTTTCTAACCTCTTGCTCACACAACTCAAAAAATACTATATGTGTATCATCGTCCCACTTAGCATTGTCCGGCATAATTGAATGTAAATAAGCTGAAGAAAGCAAAACAACCAAGAAGCTAAAAAAGCAACAGTTGAAACAAATATGAAGAAAGCAGAAAAACCAAGAAGCTATACTGTTGCTTCACTTATTCAAAGTTCCAAATGCTTCAACTCCACAGTATCATATGATACAGAAGGATTCATTATCACCTACTTAAATTAGGAATCAACAATTCCAAGTTATCTAGTGATTTGAGTTTCTAAAAGTTACCTTAATAATTAAGTAATATGTATTATGTTTACAAATGTGTACACTATTATTCTGGTATTACCATCTTCAGATGGCTTACAAGAGAAACTATTAATAACTACTCAACATTGATTATTACTTTGTATATAGATACAAATCTTCTTAATTATATTAAGAACCAGAGCAAACGGCAGATAGCAAACTCCATAAGTAAGGAAAGGAAATGAGGGAATAAGCAGAACAAAACTCATAGAAATAATAGAATATAAAAAACAGAAAAACAAATGAGAAAGAAAGGGAACATCAATATTATTTGTTAGGGAAGCTTACATCATATATGACTCCAAAGCCTTACAAAATTGCATGATTACATGAACAAATTTTCTAACCACTGTAAACAACATAATTTAGAAAGGGTAGATTACCATTTTAGTTCTTATATTCTAAATTGTACTTCTCCCTAACAGGAACAGTACAACAGTTTTGTCATGTTATGAAACCAAAGTTACTCAATATTCATAATTTTTGGAAATTAGCTGTCATGAACAGAATTCCACATCAATGTTGACAATTATCAAAGAATTGATGAGTGAGTGAAAAAGAAAAATTCATACACCAATGGTATAACTACTTAATTAAAAAGTGACTCAAGTAATATGAGCCTATATCTTCAAAACCAAAAAAAAAATACGAGCCTCTGTTATATTTTTCCAGAAGAAATTAAAAAGAGGTTTACAATCACAAAAATCGTATGATTAAACTTACTAGTAATTGAAATTCAACAGGAAAATAATTTACTGGACTGAAGAAGCTTTCAAATTGGAGCTGAAGCTGGGAGAGTTATTGAAGAAGAGGAAGAAGAAAGAAGAGGCGCTGGACAATAGGGAAAAGAAAGAGGGAAGACTGTTTGTTTTTAGGTTTTCTACTGAGGGGTATTTTCGGGATTAAGAAAAATTATAAGGGATAAGAATGTAATATCCTTGGTCAAACTAATATGGCTTTTAAGCCATTTTCGAAAAAGTTGGGTTTACCCAACTTGTTGGTTTTGACTTTCTTTAAGCTGATTTTAACTTTTTTTAAGCTCTTTTTTTTTAATTGCCAAACACTTTCACAAGTTAAAAAGTGGCTTAAAAGCTGGTCAAAGTTTGACCAGCTTTTAAGCCCATCACTCTAAATATGAATGTTCTGCTTATGCACTTCACCTCCTAATTTTCCAACTAATCACTGGCTGGAAAAATTGAACTTTGTCAAATAAACCTCGTAAGCCAAAATTTAATTTAATTACTTTAATCATTATGTAATTAACAAGTTTTAAACTGAAAATTTTAAATTCTAATGACATGCTTTTTTGTTTCATCAATCCTTCAAAAAATCAAAAGCATTCCTTAATAAGCTAATACCTCATGCATATTGAAGACATGGGCAGAGCTAGAGTACATGTTACGGCTTAGCCGAACACTGTATTTTTGGTTCAAATTACATTTGTCTTGAGAAATTTATTAAATATATATAAATTTTTAAATTAGCACCCAATAAATTAAAAGATATAGAACTTTGAACTCAGTAATATCTAATCCTTGCTCCGCTTCTGACTGAACAATGTTTATGCTTCGAAGTTAAACGATCATTTTCCACCAGATAAGATTAAGAATTGACAAGCTAGTATTTAACATTTATATAATAAAATTTTCATATTAAAATCATAATGCAACAAAATTTAGTTAACATCTGATTAGACACTGACGTGTAGTGCGCTACAATGATTTAGGAAATTAATGCAGCTGTTTTTGGTCTGCCCTGTATGCCCTTAATAACTATAAGAATTAACCCAAATAGCAATTCACCTTACCACTTAAATTAAAAATAGCCGGTGAATATATAATATATGCATAATTTATATATTATATATGTATAATTAATGTATAATCTATGTATATAATTATAAAAAGTATATAATTAATATGACCGGCTATTTGTATAAAAGTTCCATTTATATTCTCATTTATTGATAACTCTCAATGAGTGCGATAATTAGTTTATTAATTACATTTGGTAAATAAAACCATTTATTTACCTAAAAAAGAGTAGCAAATTAATAACTCTAGAAAAAAACTACAACTCTGGAACGACAAAGAAAATCCACTTGAAAAGCGACAGTAAGGATAAGATCACAAAAATTTTGGTTGGAAAAATGTGAATCACGTCATCGAATTTCTAAATTCCACGTTATACTGTACAGTTGTTTGTAGTGAAGATGAAGCTAAATTAGCAGCTTATAACTTGCATAGACAATGACCCTAAATTAAAAAAAATTAGGTTGATATAAGTCGAATGGAGCCAAAATTTAAAGTTTATGAGTTTTAAATTTGCAATCGAACGCATAACACGTTTTAGCTACTAAGTTCTTAGTTAAATATTTATCATATTTAGTAATCGCGAAGTTATAATTTTACCCTACGCACGAGTGAAGTTATTTATAATCGCGATTGTTGTTATGTCAACAAGGATTATAATTTTTTTATTTATGCAAGTTAAATTAATTTTTGAACTACGCAGTTTATAAAACATATTACATCATCTTATTTGAAAATAACATTTAGTTGGGAAAATATCAACAGGAATTGGATGATACTAATCGTATATATTAAAATTCAATTTGATATGTTATACTACTCTTCTCTTGTGATTTCAATTTCTATGCAAAGAGAAAGCCTTAAATTGTGGTCAACAGTCTAAGTCAGCAAAAGTAGGGGCGACCAAACCGTAATACTTATTAAGGTTTTGTATAATTGTCTTTTCAACAACTTTTTTCACATAACTGCATGTGTTTGCTGCTTAATTATATATATATATATATATATATATAATGCTAATGAAGCATTTAATCCTATATGGCATACAACCAAAAAAAAGGTACCTGAAAGTGCCTTTCCTTGTTTTATTTTTTGAGAAACAATACTATATAAATAGTTGATTTTATTTTACCCAAAAAGAAAAACAGTGAGTTTACTACGTAATTTCATTAACTTGTACGGTCATACCTCTCTCTAACAACATCTTTATATAATAGTCATTCACTATAAAAGCCGAGTTATTCCCGAAACCGGATATTATATTATGTTATAATATATGTCATCTATAACAGCACTTCACTATAACATCCAAAAAATTTCGGAACAAACGAGGCTATTATAGAGAGGTTAGACTGTACAACAACAACAACAACAACAAACCTAGTATGTTCCGAACATGTGGGGTCTGGGGAGGATAGTATGTACGCAGACCTTACCCCTACCTGATGCAGGTAGAGAGGTTGTTTTCAATAGACCCTCGACTCAGAAAGGGTCAGAAGAAGGAGAAAGTGAGAAAGGAAGAAAGAAGGAAGAGAAAGGAAAAGTGAGAGATAAATGATAAGTAGTACAAAATAATAGCAATAGGGTAAGAAGAAGGGAAAGCAAGAAAGGAAGAAAGAAGGAAGAGAAAGGAAAAGGGGGAGATAAATGATAAGTACTATCAAATAATAGCAACGGGGAATACAATACCCGAGACGAACAAAATCACATAACGCAATAAAAATCTAAGAATATGAAGGGATCGGACATGCGTGCTACTAAGACTATCTGGCGAGCCACTAAAAATTACCCACTAACCTTCTACCTTAATTCTCGACTTTCACACCCTCCTATCAAGGGTCATGTTCTCAGTGAGGTGAAGCACCGGCAAGCCTCATCTAATCAAGGTCATATGCCCTAGAAGGTAGAAGTTTGACTGTATATGCTTGAATAGGTAGACGATGAATGAGTTTAATGAAGTCAGTATACTTCTGAACCCCTCAAAAAATAAGAATATTAACATTATTTTTACGAAAGGTAAGGTGTAAAAAATTGGTAACACCAAGGTTATTAAGAGCATAAATTTCATAATTGTCGGCAACACTGAGTTTTATCTAGAAAGTAATGATATATTAGCATTTATATTTGTGGTCCATTGTAGTGAATGATGATAAACTCTTTTCTCCTTTTAACAGCAAAGTAATATTGCGTAATTGACTTCCTACCTTCTAGGGCATCATTTTGCTTTACATGTATGTAAAACCCATCAGAATCAATATTGACATGAAGCAAATATTCTCGTTAATTATGCTTAATTGTTTATCATTACACATTTTACTATGATTCGCATGACGATTTACAATGTCACATCAATCTGTTGGGCTTCGACTTTCATTATGTGGGTTGTGTTTGTTTGTATCAACTTACACTTAACGCCGGATATATACTACTGCTCCATCCGTTTTAATTTATGTGAACTCGTTTGACTGGATACAGAGTTTAAAAAAATGAAGTCTTTTGGAATTTATGATCGATCCTAAACAAGTCAAAAGGAGTCCAGAATATTTGTGTAGTTATAAAAGTTTCTCATTAAGGATAGAATTGAAAGTTGTTTAAGCTAAATTATTTCCAAATTTAGAA
Organism: Nicotiana undulata; assembly: GCA_005239495.1. NCBI lineage: Eukaryota > Viridiplantae > Streptophyta > Magnoliopsida > Solanales > Solanaceae > Nicotiana > Nicotiana undulata. The sequence goes on from MDKH01032744.1 coordinate 5,119, forward strand.
ATGAGTCATTCCTCTTGGAATGGACCATAAAAAAAATAAGTTCACGTAAACTGAACCAGAGGGAGTATCTTATATTAATATACCGTAAGTTTGCCTATCAAGTTGACTTAAACGGATAGAAAGAAATGTCATAACAATTTTTTCTGCATGAGATTTGAACCTGAATCTCCCAAGATTTTTGCCTACATACATCATGTATGAGTCGAAATATGACCACATGAGAATCGACACCAAAAAGGAATAGCGAGAAGATGATTAAGCGGTGGTTGTATCCACAAGGCACCATAACGACGAGCATCTCGACCACGGTCGAGGTCGAACCATCAGAAAGCCTCTACGGCGAAGCACACGCCATGACATTTAGGGAGGTCGACCTAAAGTGCAAACAACAAATTAAAGTATCCTGGCTATGGACCGTTGGGTAAGGGGGAACATCTAGTATATATACATGATAAGATAATGATAGAAGGGGCTTCCTTTTCCACCCTGAAGAGAGAAGAACAGGAAAATCGACCTCAGAGCCAACAAAAGGTTCAAAATATTGATGCAGATCTTTGTAATCATCATCATGGAATCAATAAAGATATATTCTGTAGCCGTTAATGGTGCATCTTCTTGTTCTTCTTTATCATACATTATGGAGTAATAGCATTGAGAATGTAAGCCCACTATTTACATTTGACATATTTTATAATCTTAATAAGTTCCTAAGCTTAACCGTATCCAATTTTTCTTACTTACTATTCCTCGATATAGAGTTAATTATCCTTGGCTAGGATTTACCCCCTACTTTTCTTATTAATTCGTTTTAAAGACAAAAAAAGGTTTACACTTTTTTGGTAAAACAATTTGCCGTCGTCTGTGGGGATTTTCTAGACAAAGCCTTAGTTCCCTCTAGATCCAGACATGACCTTAATTCTATCTCCCATTCGGTGAAGTTTCACCCAACCAAGGGTGAATCCTCGCATGAAACCGGAGTTATGCTTGATTTACATACGAAAATTGCGTTGCGCCCCAGCAACAACCCTGATGCATTGTGAACATGAGCCGTCATAGTGGGACTACGATTACGCATGCCAAGCATGTCCATAATCCCGTTTTCAGGTAAACACCCAACACCCTCTACATCCTGTGCATATCGCTTCTCCTCTTACTGTATGAGACGACGCTTGTGGTATAATTTACTGACTAAGATACTCCTCTTCCGTATTTTATGGTATTAACTTACATTTCTACCATCTTTGCACGACCGGGACTGAGACAAACTGGGACTCGAACTCAAGACCCTGATGGAGGAGCAGCTCATCCATCCACGAGGTGCCAAAGCTCGATCAGTGACGAAGCTGAACGCGAAGCCAAAACCGACATCAGGCAGGAAATTAATACCTGAGTACGGAACAAGGAGAGCCGCCCAGTGGCGCGATCCCTAATCCATCGCCAAATAGGAGAACTTCCCAGGTCTAAAAAACACAGCCGGCGAGGGAAACACGGTCAACCCTCATTCATCAGCTGAACAACCGACTAAGGTAACAAATGATTCCATATACGTTTAACCCCCTACTCCCAAAAATAAAAAGTGAAACAGAGAACGGAGACGTCCTCCCAAGGACGCAAACAAAGGCCAGCCAACATACAGGCTCCAAGTTCCTCCCTGCGTCAAACGGGAAATCGGAAAAACCTCCCACTCAGTACCGTACTACGAATAACAGACAAACAACTCAAAACAAACCGACGTCATTAAGAAACAATCTCCATAGCCTGGGACTGGGCGGTGAGCCCATGGAACGCACATTCTTTCCAACACAGAAAGAGCATGAATACGAAAGGTTGACCATATGCTCGCCATGGCGATACTACATCAATTCGGCCAACTAAATACTACAAATTAGATCCGAATTTTGTTTGAATTAATTGAGTCCCAGGGTGCCCAAAAGCCCAGGTCATAAGTTCATCGCCCGTCCTATCAGCGATCTCTCTAAGCCGAGCAATGAAGGGACTAGATAGACTGGGACTCATCCAGATGCATACATAAGCTATGCAGTAGCGCATGATATTATCCAATAAAAGCAAGGCAATATCAGCATTCTTACCACTCCACGGCCCCCGTCCATCGCCAAATGAAATACAATTCGATCTCATTCGAATCAATTAAAGTTCGACCTCGTTCGAACTCATAACATGTTACAATTCGACCTCGCCTGAATTTACACCATACGGCCCCCGGCTGTCGGCAAGCTAAAGCAAAAAATTCGACCTCGCTCGAATCAAGTAAAATTCGACCTCGCTTGAATCAAGTGAAATTCGACCTCGCTCGAATCAAGTAAAATTTAACCTCGCTCGAATCAAGTAAAATTCGACCTCGCTGGAGTCAAGTGAAATTCGACCTCGCTCGAATAAAGTAAAATTCGACCTCGCTCGAGTCAAGTAAAATTCGACCTCGCTCGAATCAAGTGAAATTCGACCTCGCTCGAATCAAATAAAATTAGAGCTTGCTCGAATCAAGCAAAATTCGACCTCGCTCGAATCAAGTGAAATTCGACCTCGCTCGAATCAAATAAAATTTGACCTTGCTCGAATCAAATAAAATTTGACCTCGCTCGAATCAAGTGAAATTCGGCCTCGCTCGAATTAAGCGAAATTCGACCTCGCTTGAATCAAGTGAATTCGACCTTGCTCGAATCAAGTGAAATTCGATCTCGTTCGAATTAAATTAAATTCGACCTTGCTCGAATCAAGTGAAATTTGACCTCGCTCGAATCAAGCAAAATTCGACCTTGCTCGAATCGAATACAATTTGATCTCGCTCGAATCAAGTAAACTTCGACCTCACTCGAATCACGTAAAATTCGACCTCGCTCGAATCAAGTGAAATTCGATCACACTCGAATCAAGTAAAATTCGACCTCGCTTGAATCAAGTAAGGGTCGACCCTTCCGAACTCCCAGTTGAAAGACAGGGACTCATCACGAGAAAATTCGAAGATCTTTTTCAAAAAAAGAAGAGGAGAAAGCCAAGATATACGGCCAAAGACAAACTGAATCTTATTAAAAAATTTACATGCACACAACGTCTTACAAGAGGCCAAAATCCCCCCCCCCCCCCCCCCCCCCCCCAACAAAAAAAAAAAGAAGACTAAGTATGAAAGCTATAAAACTTCACTTGGTCTCGTCTCCACCATCGCCTCTGCCACTGTCATCATCAGAAGTGAGCCCATCCTCGGTCTCAGCATTCCCATTATCCTCCGATTACGAAGGGTCATAACCACAGGGAAGACGAGCCTCGCGTGCCTTCGCACGAGCCTCTTCGAAAACGGCCTCAGGAACACTTACCTTCGTCCGCAAGTCCTTGTTTATGTATCGTTGGGCCTCAGCATGGACCCACATCTCATACAAAGGGCGAGGAACATCAATGAAGGCATATTCTTGAGAGGGGTCTCGAGCCAACAATTGCGTCTTCTCGACCTCGAGAGCCACAACTTGGTCTCCCAGGTTCGAGGAATCCCGCTCAAGCTCACCATCCGCTCCTCAAGCCTCGCCTCCCTCAGTGCGTCTGTGACCTTCTCGGGCTCCCGTTCATACCTGAGGACGCGTATAGTGTCTTCCAGCGCCGCTGCCCTTGCTAAGGCCATCACTCGGGCTCCTTCGGCACTCACCAATTCGGCCACCTTCCCTTCTAACTCGGCCACTTTCTTCGTCCACTCTGCACTTAGACTGGCAACTCTAGTGTCATTCTTCTCAAGCTCGGCTCGCAAAGACAACACCTTCACTTGAAGGTCCTCGCATTCCGCTGCAGCCCCTTTTCCCACCTCGAGCTCCTCGTCTTTAATCCTGAGCAGCCCCTCGAGCTCGCTACATCTGCAGATAGACCGCACCAGATCCTCATCCGTCTTCTCCAAATCCGCCCTGAGGGATCGAGTATCACCACCCGCCCTAAGTTGTGCATGCATCTCTCGGCACCTGTTGCGATACTGGCGATACTTCGTGGCCATTTTAAAAAAGACACCGGCCCGCATCTCAGCCCGACAAGCACTTTCGATCTCCAGTATGTAAGTCTAAAAAAATGAGAGGAAGAATCGGCGAAAGCAAAGGACACAAAGCAAAGAAAGTAACGAAATGAAACTCACCCTCAAGGCCATCCCAACCACACCGCATGACAAACCAGAGTCGCTAATCTCCTGAAGAGACCTTCTTTCGGTGGCGGAGCACATAAGGTCGAATTGGGGCACCAAATCCACTATATCCTCCAACAGGTTAAGGTCCGACGGGATTTCTAGCACACGCGAAGGACCTCCCGCCCTCACATCGACCCTGGTAAAGCCTTCTTTGAACATCTTCATGTCCTTAGGATCAATGTCCGAATCGGACTCGTAGTCATCCACCACCACACCCTTCAACCTCTCATCGGCCGGAAGAAGAGGTGCGAGCCTGCTGAGATGTTGATGGTCCACTTGGAATATTGTGGCGGCCGCTGAATTCTGCTCTGATGCCATAACGGCCCTTTCCATGCCCAAAACGAGTATCGCTTCAACTCCCAGGCCGACATCGCCTCCGTTTTCAGACACCACCGAAACAGGGTCAACGCTCGAGGGCCCTTCAATCGAAGACGTCTCCTCTGACGTTATCCTCCGCCTCTTTGACGGGGCCTCTTCGCCATCGCCATGAGAAAGTTCGCCCGCCAAATGAACCGTGGGGACCAGAGAGTCCGACCGAGGAGTAGCCTCCGTACGACCAGATCTGGACGCAGACTCGATCTCTGAAATAGCCCGATTCCGAGCGCCCTCATCCGCAGCCGCCCTTAGTACGGGCCTAGCAGAAGAAGCCGGCTGACGGAAAGCAAGAGCGGGAGCCCTCACCCCTCTCCGACCTGTCAATGAGACATACGACTAAATGAAAATATAAGGCAAAGAAAAACATAGATCAAAGGGTAAAGTAACTAAGACCAAGACAAGGCGACTTACCGGCGGAAGGTTTGCGCCCAAACCTCTCGTGGAAGGGTGCCCATGTGCGAATTCCCATTTTATGAGGTAGAACCAAGCTCACCCACTAGCGAATATCAGCAACTTACGTAGGGGGTAGTCTCTCGGCTGTGACAACAAAAATAATCAACGAGATCACTAGGGGAAAATAACCGACAAACCATTGTAAGAAAAGGAAAGAAGATAAGGAAGAAAGACCTAGGGGAGAAATTCCATGTCTCAGGGAACCTAGCAGGGTTATACTCCACGTGCTCCGTGCGGACATAGAAGAAGCTCTCCCAGAAGCGGCGGTTGGTCTTGTCGTCCATCCCGACCACCAGGCTCTTAGTGCCTCGGTGACGAAGATGTAGCATGGTGCTCCTATGAAAACTGGGGACGAAGTGGTGAAGCAGGTGTTGAAGAGAAACCCCACGGTCGGCCAGCTCCGCAAACTTGATGAGCATTAAGAAGAGTTTGTATATATACAGGGTGACCTGGGCCGGGCACACCTCGTAGAAGCGGCAGAAGTCCGCCGCTAGAGAGGGGAGGGGGAGCGTGTATCTGATAATAAAGGGGTATGCGTAGAACGCGCAATATCCTGGGCGATGTATGTGCACAATGTCTGAACTCGCTGGAACAAGTTCGATATGTTCAGGGATTCTCCATTTAGCTTTGAACTCCGCGAGCGCCGTGACATCCATCGTAGAAAGAACAAGTTCGGGCTCATCTTCAGCAGGGCTATTGAAGTCAGTCTTTGCCTTCCCTGGGCGAGGCACCACTTCGTCCACCGTCAGAAAACTCTTATCCTCCGCCAGACTCACTCCCTCTTTGAGGGATGATATATCATTTTCTGGCACCGGAGCACCAACGTCCCGATCAGGGTTAGAAGAAGCATTGTCCATCGCTTTGGGTGATTGTACATGTCTGGAATGTAAATAAAGAAGGGCAACAACCACGAAGATTGCTGACGGAAAAAGAAATACGAAGAACTGGGGGAGAAGAGAGAACAATTTTAGGATTTTCTTATGAACGATTGGGGAACACTACATTCGAATGGGAAACTCTTTCCTATTTATAGAGACATGAATATGCGGGTTTGAGAAACCAAGCGCCACTTTTTTTTTTGAAATAACGGAAGAGGCATGGGAAACAATGCAACGCACGGAGAACGTGTGCCATAATGACACCTGACGAACTTAATGTCATTTCACACTGACACAGTGGTCTGATGAAGCACTCGAAACGTCATATCATCATCTCGCTAAGATGTGCTCTCCCATCTCCCAAAAACGTTCAGATTTCTCAAAAGTTTTAGAATTGACGAGGTCTGCCCATCGTGCACGCCGAAAGATGACCTCAATAGGCGGAGGGACTAACTGTATGGCTCGAAATCTGACCACATGAGAATCAGTACCAAAAAGGAATGACTAGAAGACGATTAAGTCGTGGTTGTATCCACAAGGCACCAAACGATGAGCATCTCGACCACGGTCGAGGTTGAACCATCAGAAAGCCTCTACGGCGAAGCACACGCCATGGCACTTAGGGAGGTCGACCTAAAGTGCAAACAACAGATTAAAGTATCCTGGCTAAGGACCGTTGGGTAAGGGGGAACATCTAGTATATATACATGATAAGAGAATGATAGAAGGGGCTTCTTTTTCCGCTTTGCAGAGAGAAGAACATGAAAATCGGCCTCAGAGTCAAAAGAAGGTTCAAAACTTGGCTGCAGATCTTTGTAATCATCATCGTGGAATCAATAAAGATATATTCTGTAGTCGTTAATACTTTTCTTATTAATTATTTTTAAAGACAAAAAAGGTGCAACACTTTTTTGGTAAAACACTTCATCGACTGCTAAATAATTAATTCTATATTTATTTATTATTTATTTGGGATGACGATGGTGTTCCTCTCCTACCATTCTTATAAAAGATCTTTTTCAAGTTTAATTTGTTTGTTATTTGTTAAGCCATTTGTCACGACCCAAATTCCCACCCTTTAGGTCGTGACTGCGCCTAACGTTGAACCCGCTAG